>VXBA01001963.1:187992-216512 GCA_013399895.1 Serilophus lunatus | reverse complement strand
CCGGCCGCACATTTCGCAGGGAAGGGGGACAATGGGCAGGAACAGAAGCCGTCTGGGCTCTGGGACCGAGGGGCCACGCACACTGCACAAGATGGCCCCGGAGCCATGCATCGCGACGGCCGGCGATTGGCCCCCATGCTCCCAGGAGCCCGGGGCGATGAGCCGCCTCCCGTCCCCAGCCCCACTCCCGTCCCCACTCCGTCCCGGCTGAGGGCAACCCCCCTTCCCGAAACAGCTTTTGAGGAAAATTGAATTTTAAATCAGGTAAGTGGATTGCTCTCTTACACCCCCCTTCAAAAGCCTTGTTTTTCAAATGGCTACAGAGCCTCAGACTCAAAGGTTACAAGGGTAATCTCGTGGGAAATAAGAAAGGGGTTTGTAGCTGGAAGGAGATGTGAAGGCATTTGGAATAAACTGGACAAGTGTCCTGAAACCATTCTGCAGTGCTTGCAGATCTTTGCTTTTGCAAGTTTTAATGAGAACTAGAAGTATGAATATATCCAAAGCATTACATAACTTTGAGTTATTACATTAAATGCCTCATGGTTTTGCAATGTGCATATGTACGTCTTATCTTCAAAACCATGCAGGTATGTCATAGCCCTCAAAAAACATCTCTTAACCTTAAACCCAAATGTTTAAGGTTAAATTATATGATATCTCCATCCTCTAGCAGGCTTTTGCAACTCTACTGAAAGTGCTTAATTGGTCTAGATACACTCACTTGGACAATTATAAAGTGAAATAGGGTAGCTGACATTAAAGGCTGAGGATGTGGAATCCTTAAAAATGTGAGAACTTGTTCCAGTTGTAATTTCCCATAAAATAACTTTCATTAATTTATCTGTCTGTCTTTTTCCTGTATTTACCTGAAACAATATCTAGTGGCCATAAAACCAGAAAATAACTCACATTTCCCTTTTCTACAGGGAAATTTGTGGGGCCAGATACCTTTTCCAGAAAAAGAAGGGAGAGATAATACTGAATGTAGAAGTATTTTAGAAAACAAGTGAGAAATCCCTTTAGGGGTTAAAAAAGCATGGCTAGTTTATACCATTCCATTCCTTCACCCTACTCTATGCACCATGATTATGTGGTCCTTTGTGATACACCAGAGAGTTCAGTTACTAATTCTCAACATTTGTTCTGAGATGCTACAGAATCCTCCATTCAGTGGACATAACTATGCAATTATTTACTCAGTGAAGAAAAAAAAATAATATGAAAGAAAGCAAAACTTGCTTGAAAATAAGAACAGAGTTACACTTGCTTTAGCCTATCAAGTGTACCTAGACAGGCTATTCTCAATCTGTTTACCCAGAAAGCATAAAGTACATGTATGTCTATGAAGCAAACACTTGTGCCTGTAGTCTCCCACCAGCCAGCTGCTGGTTTATTCAGAAGCACCTCACCATCTTACACCCCTACTAACTATTCCTTATGGGGCCGAATTGGCTACTGTTTTCCAAGCCAATTTTTCCAGCTACCTATGCAGGCCCTAAGGCTCACCAAGCATACAAAGAGCTTTAAAGCTGATTATTAGACAGCCTTCGAGGTCTTGCCAACTTAGTTTAGAAACCACAAGTCAGAGTGTGATCTTGGCCCTAGCCAGATCATGTATGCTGGTCAACACTTGAAACTTCCACTGGCTTGTCTGTGCAAGGTAAAGCATGTCAATGTAGTCATGCCAGTAAAAGTTCAGTACAAATACATAATTATAAAGAAGTCATTTACAGCTACAGATTATTTCACCCTACTCAATCAGATGAGATACAATATTACAAGAACTTGCAATGGAAAGGAGTTCATATTGGGACTATTAGGGTTTTCATTATAATCATGCTATTAAAGGAGGGAAAAAAATAATTCTGCACTGTTATTTCAACCAGGAAGACAGGTATTTTTCATCATTTCTCCTAAAATCGTTTCCCTCTGTTTTGAAGTATGGTTAGAGGCAAGTGCTCCAAATCTTCTATCAAATTTGGGTCTCTTTGATGATCCCTATAGGCTGCAGTTCTGCTGTACTAATCAAAGTTTAGAGCAGTAGAAAATTTATCCTCATAAATTTAATAAATGCATATTTATGTAGTAGCACTATAACCTGAAATACATTTTAATTCTTGATGTCACTAATCACGTCTTTCATATAGGAAAATACGTTGCCATGGTGAAATCTTGTAATTTTTTTTCTTTATAAGAAAACATCACAGAAGAACATTAGGAAAGTGTAAATAATTCCTTCCTTTATGATGCTTGCTGTGCGATACATCTTTGAACAAGTGATATGTTAGTAACTCCTTGTTATAAAGCATATAACAATATGTATGTACCTACCTCTCAGGGACATTCTGAAGGCTGGAGCTTGTAAAGCCCTTTTGAGGATGAAAAGCATTATATGAGTATTGAGTACTAATCTCGGCCATGTGGACAAGCAGCGCACATTTGGAGTAAAAATCTTTCTAATAACATCCATCTGCATCTTGAATACAAGAATGAAATTGTAAGACAGCCTGTCAATGATCAAGGCTTTTTCATGCAGCTCACCCTACTGTTTGGCAGCTTTCCAGCTCAGAGAGCCTACAGAGGAAAATGGCTCCGAAGGAAAAAATGTGCATGTTAAGCAGTAGACAGCCTTTGTGAAGGGTGGGAAAAAACAAGACAAATACGCTCAAATGACAAAGTGCTCCTTGGTACATGGAGGAAAGAACTGAGACAAACTCTAAGGAAGAAACTACAGTAGGCAGGAGCCTCCTCTTCCCAAGCTAGATAACTCTAGCTTTTTTGCACTAAACTGCTGAAATAAAACACGTTTCTACTTCAGGTCCAAGCCTGCTTTGCATTTACATTAAGGATCTTTCTCTGTAGAGAGGCTAGGAGAAGCCAGGGAAGGATTTATTTAGAACTGCGGCACCTAAACCAAGAATGAGTGTCAACCTCCAAAACCCTATTAATGATACCACAAAGTCTTTCAAAAAAGTTTGTGAGGCAATGCAGGAGGATCCAAGCATGCTGAGAAGATCTGAGCTGCTTTTCTTCAGATGGAGTGATTCCAACCTTTTTATCCAGTGGGACTTATCTCACTGGCAAAAGCACTTTAGCTGGTGATGCTAACATGCACTGGCTCCCTTCTATTACAAGCCCCTGTGAAGAATCATCAGCAAATTCTTTTGCCTGATCGATATATATATGCACACACATATATCCAATGTCAGAATTAGCCCCCTTACTTCCTCTCACCAGTCATCTACGTATTCATTTCACTCAAGCTGTGCTCCAGCTGTACAGTGTTGCAATGCTGCAGTAAACATATGGAGTTTCAGCCAACAGTCCTACTTCACTTCCTACAGCATTTTAGTCTCTCTCTCTCTACAGTGCTTTGTACAATGCTTCAGATGCAGCAAAGTTAATTAAAGTAAAACATGCAGGAATTAAATGAACAACAAGAAAATCTTCATCTATCATCCAATATTTAGAAAATTTTGTGAGGAAGCATTTTCATTCCCATTAAAATGTTATCTGGAAGAGATTTCTCCTCTAATAAATCATGATTTACATTTAGATCGTACCTTTTATTCTGATAGCTTATCTTTATTGAAAAGTTGATTCCAGTCATGAGTCATGTGTAGCCTTTCATTCAAATTCCTGCCGCATATAAAGAGCCCAAAACTAGAGATTTAAATGGCTTTTAATTCACATTATCTTGCCACAGATCAATTTAGCACAGGTCATCAACTGCTAACAAGATCAATAATTAATGTGGCTGCAGGTCATATACTTGATTTCTGTTAGTCATCTTAAAATCTTCTTGCAGTTTGCTTCACAAGCCCAGGGAAAACAGGCCAGCTTTACCACGGCTCCCTGGAGTTCAGTTCACTGAAACAAGAAGAAAATCCCAAACAATCCACCAAACCAACAACAAAACAAACAAACAACACTCCCCCTCCCAAACAAAAAGTGTAGTGCTCTAAGAAGTGTTCAGGATCCAAGAAATGAGCCCTGGTGAATTCTTCTACTGTAATGTATCATGTCACTAATCCCAACATTTGACCTCCCACTCTCCACAGCATAGATGGCAGAAGAACACGTGTCCACATCTCAGCTGTTCCAGTCCAGGGCCCCGCATCTTAAGCCAAAGTCTTTGCAGCTGAAACTGAGATGCTATGCTGTGGACTGAAACAAACATTATTCACCTAGGTGGGTATTTTTGAAAGTCTTTTAAAATAAAGCAAACTACTAGCATAAGCAGTTAGAAAATGCAGACCATGTGCTGCTGATGCAGTAGTGCCTCGCATTTCCCTCCATCTCTGAAACAGACCTCTCCTGCAAGACAACTTATTTGTAAGGCCTGAGAAAGCCCTGATGTCCGCCATGCGGTTGATTCAAAACTGCATGTATTTTTGCAAAAAGTTCTTTGCTGACATTGCTGTTCTTGTTGCTGCTGAAAATTTTGAAATCATGTGATTTAATCTGCAGTCCAATGACACAGCAGTCATATTTTCCCATCTTCTATATTTTCTGTGACTCACAAGGTTTTTTCTATGCTCAATATAAGCACAGCAGTTAGATGGCTGGTCTTTTACTTTCAGAACGAGATATGCACTACCAATCGTGGAAGAAATTGCATAACGTAAATACAGACAACAAAAATAAAAGTTAGCCTCCTTCCTTTATGAAAATCCATACCAACATAAGCACACCTAACAAGCATGGCATCGCTTGTTGTAGGTGTAATACCTCTTTAACTGCACTATTATTTCCAATGGCTACACTTTTCCATGGAGACCAGGGCTTGAAGACGAGGACAGACTTTGAGCCTATCTGTGTGTGCCGCCTCACAGTTGCAAGGTACCAGAGCACAACATTGCAGATGACCGTTGCAGATGATAGAAGAAACTGTACCCAGCCCCCGGAAGTGCCCAGCAGAGGCTGAGTGCACTTTCATCCTGACATGACAGAGCTTGTGGAAGAGGCTATTGGAAAAATAAAGAGAGGAGGAGTGAAAAATGAGAGACCAAATTGGGAAGAGCAGGAGAGACTGAGACAAGTCACACTGGGAGGAGCAGCTGGAGGGTCAAGAGGCGAAGACAGCAGCAAAATGTCGTTGAACAAGTAACCCTTGGTGATTCAAAGCCAGTGTCCACAAGCTCAGTTCTTAGTCAGAAGATTAGCATGTGCCAGTGGGCATGCACAGATAGGCATTGTCAATCAAATGCTCTAATATATGCCCTTTAGGGATGGTTGGGAAAAAGAAAACTATTAAAGTAACAATAAAGTCTCTTCAGTACATAAATCAGAGCTGCCACATATGTTTAACTAGAGTGTAAGGAACACTGTGCTGCTCTTGATTACTCATTAATTAGATGTTTATTTCAGATGTGGTTGGAAATATACTGGAACCCTCTTGCTTTGTTGAAGCACTGGGGATTTCCATTGCACCCTAACAGTCCTTTGGGTTCACACACGTAGAAATGGCTTGTGCCCTAAGATGTTTACAAGTGAAAAAAAAGCAGGAGACAACAGATGGAACCAGCAGCTGGAGGATCGGAAGAAATCAAGGCAGCTCTGACAGGCATGCCAGCCAGACTTTCGTCTGGGGCTCTCTTATTCCATATCTTTTGCCAGCCCCCCAAAAACCCTAATCTCAACAAAATTACTATGTGAACCAGAGAAAAGTAACTTTAGAGTAAAATCTACATGTCCTCACTCAGATCACTTTCAAGGACTGGAAGACCCTGAAGAGATACAGGGTCTGTGTCTGTCCAGGATCCATCTTTTTTGATTAAGACCCCCTGAAGCAGTGAATAGCAGCTGAAATCCAGGAAGTAAGGGTCTCTACAAGACTGGTTTCCCGAAGACAAATAATTTTACTTGTCAATGGGCAGTCTCCAGCAGACTTACAGAATGGAGGGAAACAGATGTGGGCTTCACTTGGAGTCGGCTCTCCAAGAATACCTGCAGAGGCTGCGTCCCCAGGGCTGCCAGCCTGCCAGTGGGGGGACTGGGCCAGGCCAGCACCAAGGACACTTGTACAGGCAAAGGAATAATATGTAAAAGTGGACCAGTCCTCAGCACCTGCTTGGGGGGGAATGGCCTGTAGCTACCGGGGGCATGGGCACAGAAGCCCTGGTGCAGACAGCCTGGACCCCTCCCCGGCAAGAAGAGACCACACCATGCCATCCTCTCACCATGGGACCCCGTGGGGCGGCACTCACAGAGTAGGTGATGGTGCTGGGGTCTTGGAACTCCTCAAAAAACAGGGATACTACTTCAGCCTGGATCAGGACTACAGGTCCTGTATGGACGGGGAAAAGACATTGTTACTGTGTATCTGCACTGCCAGCATTTGTCCAGTGAATCTCAGCTAAAGTTTGATGATCAAAGTGTTAGCAGCAAAGTTAAGAAGGAGTAAGGAGTGATAAAAAATATATGTTAGATGGTACCATAATTTTTTTTTAATTGGACAGTTTGATGCCTAAACAGAAAAATCCCCCTCCTTTTGATGTTTACATTTTTTGTACCAAATAAGTATCTGGATATTTTTCAACCGCGAGGGATTATTTATTGTGTACTGGGCATATAAAGGCGCACACATTTAGAGACAGTAACATGAACTGGATACTTTTCCAATGTGGAAGCTTTTATGCCCTGCTCAGCGGTTCTCATTCATTACTTTAAAAGTGTGACTCGCACCTCCATATTGAAGAAAAAACCCTGGCAGTGTTTGAGGAGAGAATAAGGTTCTGGTCCAGGGGCTGAACGAAAACTTCCTGCTGAGCACCAGCAAGGATTTCTCAGTATTTCTAGTTCAAAGCAATTTCAGAGGTTTTATCCTACTACAGTTCCATTTGAATTTCTAATGTACCAGTAGAAAAGAAAATACTCCAGAATAAAATTGAAAGGCTAAAAAAACTACATACCTTTATTAAATTTGCATTTGCCTTGGAGACTGCATTTAAATTAAAGTGGTGGTCTGTGTATAATAATTGTTTTATTTAGAGACTGATACTTTTCAGTGCACTTGTGCCTTGTAATAATTAAACAAGAATTGTACAAACCATACTTCAAAATTCTATTTCTTTCTTAAATGCCAAAATACCAAAACAATAACTGGATAGTATAAATTGAGTTGTAATACAGTATATGAGCTCCAGTAGCACTGAATAGATGAGCATGTACTCTTTAAGTTATACATGGTAGTAGTTTCTGTTATTAAGGTACAAGTCACAGGAACATAAAACCTGCAGTTTGGGATCAGATTAAGAATTCATATCTTCTAATATCCTTGCCAGGATTGCTCTTAAATCTCCTTCACAGGTTTTGCCTTGAAACCTCTTTGTGACAAAAGGTGACTCAATTTAGCTATGAACTGTATGAAAAAAAGAATTTCCTTTGATGTTTAAATATGTTTCTAGCAATTTAGTTCTAGTTTTGGCTTATGAAATGTTGCAACTGGCCCTTATACATCTTCTTGAGAAAGGTCATCATTTAACAGGTCTCTACCAGAGCTTTTTCAGGCATTTCTGAGAGAGAGAGAGAGAGACAGAGAGAGAATATAAAATTTCAGTGAACTTCCTGAAAAAAAATGAAGTCAAATACATGGTCTTTGATTCTAGATTACCTCCGGTTTTCAGTTGTTAAGACTAACAGAATGGCATAAGTAGAGAAGTACATCCACATCAACCCCTTTCTGTACCTTTTCTCATTTTAACAGATCATTTCATGAGAATGGTAAGAGTGGGGAACCCATAATATTCAAGATACAGGTGAAGCACCAATATATTTCGTGGCATAACATCTGGAGGTCATGCCGAATTGCCTGTTCATTAAAAGCCAACATGATACCATCTCCACTCTTGTCAGGAGCATGTAGTGGTAAAATTGCATAGTGTAAGTTGTATAAATAGCACCCAGTGACAAAACCAGTCTGTCAGTTTACCTACTCAACTCTTCTGCACCATTTGAAAAAATGAGCAAGTTTCAGAAAAATGTCAAGTTGGATAAAGTTATTTCAATCCAATTGCTAATGTGCTACATTACACGCTGTCCTAAGAGGTTTCTCAATCAAAGAGCTTTTCTACCCTGCTTTCCATCTAATATCATGGCAAGACTGTGGTTACTCTCAGTAGATGGTGGATTACACTCTCTTTGGAGCATAGTTTTCTGGAGAAAGCACTTTTCCTGAGAAACTTATCTCGGAAAGTGCTTTGGACTCTTGTTGCTGACTGTCTTTAATCCAATAATGTTGCTACAGCATTGTGTGACACAGGCATCACTCCTGTGAAAGATTCGTGCCAGGCAATTCTGAGACAAGAGGAGTAGTCGAGGTTATTTTTAGAACACCAAAAGTAACATAATCACAGCAACATAATCGCTATTTGAGACCGCACAGCCTGCTATTAGTGACATTGATATCATGTAAAGGGAAAAGTAAAATTCACCTGATTATTTATAGAGTTCTGTTGCACATAATGGAGCAAGTCTGTTATTGCAGATTTACAAGTTAACAGATTGGCTCATAATTAACATATTATTCATATGCATTGTAGAATTCTTTAGATTAAGAGCCAAGCATCTATGTTCAAAGTTCCTAATATTCCAGATAGGCCTATGAGTACTGTTCTGTTTCTGCTGGTTTAAAGATAAGAAGATTATTTTTTTTAAATCCCTTAAATAATTCCTTAAAGATAAAATGGGATTTATTTATATGGTAGTATCTGTAAGCTTCTTGGTTCAGATTTCAACAAAATACATGATTCTTTTCATGGTCCAATTTTTGAAAAAATAATGCACTTGCATACCTCCACAGATGTGTCTTAGAATTTCTACTGATCTCCTGATCCACCTGACAACCCTAAGGTCAAAAGGGGCTTGACTTTCTCATATAGACTCAGAAATCATATTCTCAAGGAAGCGAAAATGATAAACTAAATAATAAACCGGACCAAGGAGGAGCTCTTCACTATATCATTTCAGTTATTCTCGTGGAGGATCCTGATTAACTGCTTGAAAGACTGTTAGCAGGTGTCAGGAGGGTAGAACTTGCTTCTATTTCTTCTGCGCTTTTCCAGCCTCAGCTCTTAATTGTATTTAGGAAATTAAACATAAGATAAAAAAGCGAGTTAATACTACTCGAAGTACAGTGCAGGTGATACATGTTACCTTTCAAAGATATTTAACCAGGGTATTAGAAGGAAACTTCTTGTGTTTAAGGGCCCCATTATCTGTGTCTTCATAACATATATATACAGAAAAGGAAAGTGCTAAAGAACAGTGACTGTACAAGATCTGATGCTCTATGCAAGTGCCACAAGTGATGGGTTATTTGTGATTTCAGAGCCTCCAGGAGGGTTATATTGTAAGACTCAAATCACCTTCTGCATCAACCTTCATCTGCTGATTGCTGATTGCATGCAATCACCCCAGGGACCCAAAGGCATTCACTTCTCTGTGTATGCTGGGGTGGGAAGGCTTCTCTGGCTGCAGCACTCCTCGGGATGATGCCAGCTCAGCACTCCTGATCTTCAGCCACTTGTTCCCATCGCATAGTGTTTGTTTTGGCACAAATGTTTCTTCCCAAGCCACCCCCTGAGGCCACATGGAAAATGAGATCAGTGAACTGATCTGTGTTAAAAATAAACCAGAAAAAAAACCCCAAAACATTTTACCATGTGTTTGAGAAACAGTTGTTTCAGTGCCCTGGGCATCTCTGGGTAGGCAGGTGGAGGGGCTGAAACTGGCAATGCTGCACAGTAATGGCACATGGCACCTCATTCAGCCCTGGTGCCTCTCGTTAGATGATGATCTCAGGGCAGTTCTCAGACGGTGGATTCTTACACCGAGCAGCTGAACAACGTGACTGACATTTGCATGGCTATACTCAGGAGCCTGAGACACTCTAGGTATCTTTTTTTCTCTAAAGATAGCTAAAACAAAAAAGAAAAATTAAAAAAAGTAAAACAGCAGAGAGATGGAGGAAATGTTGATGTCTGCTGTCTCTGACCAGTGGTTACCTCTGTTTATTGATTGCCGTTTGGTGTTTTTCAAATGAAGATCCATTTAACAGATGAAACATGAAATGCAATTTATGATGCTGAAACTCCGCTTCCATCTTTTGAAGAAAATAATGGAAGTAAAAAAGCTAGAGCGATGTATTTGCATTTGGAGTAATGTTTGAAACTATAGTCTGTCACAAAGAAAAAGTGTTTCATTATTTCTCTATTTTTTGTTCAAAAATTAATATTAAGCACTTTGGCTTGACTCTAACAGTTTTAAAACAGAATAGAAAACCCTCTTATCACTGATTTAGAATCACAGCTCCTGGGGCTCTGTTTTCTGCACTCTTCCTGCAAAATCAAAGAGTATCTTCAGCTCTTGTGGAAATTAATAGGTTCTGTTGTAAACACACATCTAGAGCCTGCTTATACTTTTCATTAAGCCATCATGAAATAGGTACTGCTAGGTAACAATAGCTGTGGACATTTTATACTTGAAAGTAATTGGGATGCTCCGGTTAAACTGGAACTAGGAACTCCAGAGAAAAAACTCCACACATGGAATTAATTTGAAAAGAGTAAATCAGAGAAACACCAAGCTCAACTCATGGTATTTTCTGTATGTTTATATGGTTTAAGTTAAAGACATTCACCACAGGGTGACAATGCCAATTTTAGCCTTTATTCTCCAAAAATTTACACGAAATATGCATAACCATACCCAGCACTAGTAGCAATCCTTATCACCAGCTTCAGCTAGTCAGATTAATGCCATCTGGAAGTTACTGTTTGGCCAGTAGAATGAACTATTTCTGTTGTTATTGAGAGAGTGGGAGGACACTAATTCCCTAAAGGACGTTGTAAATTCATGCAGTGGTTCTGTGTTTAGCAATGATTTGGTTCTGTGCTTTTAAACATGCTCTACTAGCATATTTGTTTGCTGGGGAATAAAACTGCTAAGATCTATATGATTATTTATTTGCATTAGTATAAATAAAATTTAATGTCCTAGCTTATAATTATTATTTCAGCAGTAACAGTGAAACAAAAGGAAAACCAGTTTCATGTTATTGAAATAATTGTCATTCTTACTACCATCTCTTCCCCCCATTCATCATTCTGGGAATATACCCACAGCTTTCTCCAAAAGCTTGATCAAATAAATATGTCCTTCATTGTGCCTACAGGATCAGAGCATCTGGACCAGGCTAGGGAGCATATTATTGAGATTTCAAGTCTGCACAGTGTGTGAGCTGCCAGGACTGCCTCTTTTTATCTGACCAAGAATAGCCCACTCAAACGCCTTTGCTAAGCCAAAACTGTCGAGAGGCAGTCCCTTGGGAATCAAGCCAGGGTTTTTCCCAGTGACAAATATATTCTATATTCATCCTTATTAATGGAACATTTATCACCGATTTCCTTTGTCTAATCTTTGCCTTCCTTCTACAAGGAAGAACAAAAGTCTAAACTTTGCTTTCTGTATGACAAACCTGAGGGCACTCCTTATAGAATGTTAAGCACACGGTGAGAAGTGTTGAGAGACTGCTTGGCTTGCTATTAAATTACAATTCAATTTCTACCGATTATTCAAATGTATTGTTTCTTCTGAAGCCCTGACAGAACAATAACACATGTAATTAGTGAGGATTTTTCTCTGAAAAGGGGATTCTACACTGAAATGAAAGGACACTTCAGACTTTGGAAAAGCAATAAACCTGATGGAAAAATCAGGGCACAAATCTGGTAGCAGAGTTGGTTTTAGAGGTTTCTGCTTTTTATTATCAAACCTATGACACAGTTCAGTGCTTCTGCACTTGTGCTGATCTGATTGTTTTGAGGCTGTGCTGTAAACTGGATTAGCGAAACAATCTTAGGAAGATTTCCCCACGATCTTTAAATAACAGTGAACAATGCTACAAATTAGCAGGACTCTTTAATGCAATGGCCTTAGAAGCACACTGTGCATCAGTTACTAACTCAGAGAATTTCTGCTCCTCAAACTCAGCTGCTGGTTACAGGATGCCGGAAAGGGGGAATATGATGTTAAAGGAAGCATTGCATGGACTACCCATACTTACGTTTTAGCCCCATGCTGAATAGGACTGAATCCGGTTTTAAAAGGTGTCCTTCCCTGTTAGTACAACATAGTCAAAACAAAATTGTCAACCCTTACTGAGAAGCTGATCTGACTTTGAACGGTACTGGAGTGATTTTTGTTTCAATTGTCTCTGCACATAATTATCTACTTTCAGTTAATAGGCATCCTGAGAAAACATGGCTTGGAAATTAAGCCCTTGTCTAGGAATAGGAAGCAAGTATTACCTATACTTGAAAATTCAGTATGATTAATTATGGAAACTATTCCGGAATAACTCCTAAAATGTTTCACAAAATCAAATTTCCTCTCTCTACTTGTTTTGCTTCACCCATTTTCAAGAGCAACTTCTTGTGAAAACTCACCTTTCTGTTTTGCACTTTTGTTTTTATCTTGTGATAACTATGGTAGTCTGGAGAATGGCTTTTTTTTTCAACCTCCGTCTGGATCAATACAGCTTTATTACTTAAAGCAATTGCACAAATATCAGTAGACCAGCAGGGAAGTGATTTAAATCTATAGCAGCAAGGAAGTTGTCTGGTATCATCAGATGCTGCTCCAGCAGACAGTGAGCATGCTTCTAATTGTTTGTTCTTTTAACTAAAAACATGGCTTGTGGCTTTTTCAGAGGCCTGAACTCACATTATGCTTTACAATCTGTCTGCGTGACAAAACTTTAGGGTGGTGAAGAAGGAACCTTGGTTGTTGCCCAAAGAAATACCTGTCTTCCACTAAAATAATGCAATATTTCTAGAACTTTCCATTTTTGTCACAAATATGGATGACAAATATTTTCTCCACTACTGGAAACCTTTGTGCAGTTTGTCCGGCTAAATGATATTTGAAGGCTGAATCATTATAAAGTCCCAGTTACAGAGGTGAAAATGAGAATGATGCCTCTCAGACAATCAAGATCTCAACAACTTAGTCATACTAAATTTGGGATTTCTCTTTTGAAGCTATTCTCCAAATGCTTTGCAATAACCATTAAGGCAAAAATCTGCCTTCCTATGCTGTCAAGATCTAACAACTCTCAGCTTTGGCAGTAAAAATATCAATACTAATCTCAGGCTACAAATTGATGCTACAGAGACTTTGGTGATTTATGAGTTCTCATAACACTTTTGCCCTATCTGCACAGGGCAGAGACACAACTTGCAATCACCAGCCCTCAAGTTATGGTTCTACCTCTCTGTGTTGCTAAAGCAGTCTTCTAAAGACTTGATTTATTTATCTATATTTAGTCTAGAAGACCACAGTGCTCCTTGTAAAGAGCACTACTGCCTATGAAGCAGTGGTTGTGGAGGCTACTGGTGAACCTCAGAATGAGTAAAACTGTGGTTAGCTCTGTGCCTTACCCTCCAGCCTCCTATGCTGCCACCAAAAAAAAACAGGTACTTGAGCTGAGTGGGCCTTGTAAGGTTTTCTAGCCAGGTGTCCCACCAGCAATGGAGAATACAGCTTCACTTTGCTTTTCTCATACCATGCCTTCTAGGTGTGCACCTGATTAGATAGCACAGCATCTCATTTCATACATCCAGATCCTTTCATCACCCTGCACTAAAATTCCTTTCAGACACACCTCTGGATGACATGAAAAGTGTCTTAAAATCACTGGGTTTTGTAATTCAAAGTGATTTGGTATTCAATATTTTAAATTGATATTGAGATAAATTAAATTGAATTAAAGCCATCTTAATTCTGGATTAGAATAAAATCATAGAATCTAATTTAACTACAGCCACTTTAAATTCATATCTTTGGCCAATATATATTCATTTCCTGAAAATGTTTTTATCAACAAAACTGAAAACACTGTTTTAACAGGTAAGCACCCAATCAAATATGACAAAAAGTTGCTTTTTTACCAGGATATTAGTTTTGTTTCATGTCATGCTGGTTTTTCAATAGCCAGATTTTTAAAGCAGGAAAAAGGATTATGTGACACCCACTGCTGGAGACACACTCTAACAAAAGGTATTAGCAAGTGCAATGTTCTTGCAAAGTGGAATGGCTGTATAAAGTTGTTGCCTTGTAAGTAAGGTAAAAGAAAAATAGAGCACTGAAATAGGTTATTAGCAAAAATAATTTAAATAGTGAGTTTCTCTGACTTTTCTGCCCATAGGCCCAGATGCTACACTTGATTACAGAACAAGGAAGCCTGAACATTCTCTCTACATCTCCAGTTATAGACAGCATCAGCAATCTATTTGTGACACCTGAGCCCTCCATCCATCATAATGTATCAGCTCACACACTTCACTACTCTGGCAAAATATGGTGGCATGTGAGAGAACACAGCCATTTCACCACGAAACATCTCCAGAGTGGAGCACATGTTATGGCGAGAAAGACTTTTTCTATGAAGTTACCTGGGTTGCAGAAGGCAGAAAAATGTTGTGCTCTGCTTTGCAGTTTCATTCTGAATTACCATTAGGGCCATGATTAATCCTTAAGGAAGGAACAAGACTAAAGACTGGACTTGTCCAGTGTGAGTAGGGACATCACGGGGACACTGCCATGTGTCAAAACACAGAACACAGATTTCAGTAGTAGAAAAGTGAGATGTAAGGTCTATCTCAATTATAAAATAAATTATAAAATAATAATAATAATAAATAAAAATAAATAATAAATAAATAATATAATAATAAATATAATAAATATAATAAATAATAATAATAAATTATAAAATGTGTTACATGTGTTACCACAGCCTGATATATTCTGCAGCTCTGACCACAAGAGCGGCCATCAAAAGCTGAGCAATGCATAGGTGACCAAAGGTCTTCCTTCCCTGCTCCCTAGTCCCCTATGTGGCAAAGGGCAGTTAAATTTATTACTGCAGGGTTTTTTCCATTATCAGCTATCTATTCATAAATAAACTCTTCAATAGAGAATGAACTGTCAGTATTCAGTGGGATTTCTTTTTCACAGCTTATAGATTTTGTTCTCTACTTCGTACTTCTAAGTGGGCATTTTCTAGTACTAAAATTGAGCTGAACCATTTTCTTCATGTAAAATCAATAGCAGACATAGATTTCATCTCTCTCAAATATCTAAGCATCAACAAATTTCACTCTTCTCATTTTTGATCTACAGATATTGCTCTCAACAGAGATTAAAATAGAAACAATTAAAGCTGCTTAGTGAAATTAAATAGCTTTTAGAACAATTTATTAGAAAAATAAAGCTTTTAGATCATATTTTATCATATGATCTTTAACAAATTTATATTTACTCTGCTTTGCACCACAGATACACTGTTGAGATATTCTAACCAAGCATGCTTAAGATACACTGTCTCATTAGAATAATGCTTTCAAACATACTGTACAAAGTGGTAATTCTTAACTTACAGGGCTCTTGTCAGTGTTAACACCCCCAAATTCTTGAAAGTGAAAGCACATTGCATGTTGAACAAGGACCTTAATGCTGTCACCATAGAGATGACACTTTGCAACCCTTATTTATGTCTCCCTGATTTCACCAAACAAATGCACTCTCTTTTCAGACAAATGTTTTTCATTTCTTGGGAATCATTTCTCTAGATGATGCTTTAAATAATGTCTTTGTAGAGACATAAATATTATTTTGTAGTGGGGTGAATTTTTCACAATAAAGACTATAGTAGCTTTTCTGATAGTGGACAGACTAGAACCAATTTAAATAAATGCGAAGAAAATTCCTTAGTTAAAATGACTGACAGACAGACAGGACAGTTTCTTTGTCTGCACAAACAAGCATGAAAGGATCTATTATTTGTATTTGGCCAGTCGACTTGAAAACACGGGAGAAAATATTTCGAATAAACTATTACAGAAATATTTTTCTAGGATTAGAAAACCAAAACCACTCATGTTTACTTCAAGGAAGGGGAAAAAAAAAAGATATTTTGAAATTGTTTTTACAACATTTTTCTTTTTATCCCAGTTGAAAATTTTTCAAAATTGAACTCAAGTTCATAAACAACATGAGCGGTTTCTCAGTAAATAAAATAAATATAAGCACCCAGCCCTATTCTGAAATAGCTAGAGTGTGAAAATCAATGCAGTGCAGAAGAGCTATGCACTCCCACCTCCAAAGCTAGCTGCCTTTCATGCTATGCAATCTTATCACAAGAAGCCTTTGCCCTCACCCCCCTGTTAAGCAATTGCTGCAGGGAAGCAATTTCCCTGGTCAGTGAAGTGCCATGCACGTTTGTAGGTCTGTATAAGTGCTCACTGAAAGCAAGAAAAATGATAGATGGTAGCAGAAATCATCTTCCATTTTAATTTTAATATAAGAATGGACTTCAACACAAAGTTTGTATCTCTTGCCTGGGTCTATTATGTAAGCCTGAACAGGCTGCACAGTGTGGGCCTGACAAGGTCTGCTGCTCAGCAATATGTGTGGAGTTCATTTGCCGTGTGCAATTGCAGTTGTCTTCCCCAGCTTTACCCCTGATAAACCCCACACTCGACCCAAGGAGCAACTTTTCCCGAAGTGCTGATCAAAACAGTAACTTTGCCTCTTTTTTTCTGCCTTTTACTCTAGTTCATTCTTATTTAATTGAGCTTGTTTCCATAACAGCTAGGGCCACATAAACAAAACCCCTTAAATACCAATTTGATTAAGTTTTTATCCAATACATCTGGAATGATAAGCCCTGTCCTGAAACAGAAACCTCTGCACTGTGACCCATGGTCCAAACCCAACACAGAGGACAACCTCGCCCGCCCTGCCATACCTGATAGCCGTGGTGGGGGCAGAGGGGCTGAAGGCAGATGTTCTGATCTTACCAAATACCGCCTGTATTTGAAGCAAGGAGCTGCTGGTTCAATTAATAGACCCTCAGCATGAACACTGCTACGTGTGCCAATCACCATGCTGTCTGGGCTGCATATGCTTAATAGCCACTCTTTTCAGAAGCTGATTGTCTAATGGCTCTGTCACGTCGGCTTTGACCTCACACTTGGCCCAAATCCCCCGGTCCTTGGTGTTGCTTGCACTTTCTAGAAATAGTCAGGCTGCCTGTCCAGACAAGGAAAAGCAAGCACGGGATAGGTGGTATCAGGGATTTGAGCTTTTGACCCTGAAGCCAATATGGACTCAACTGATTTGAGGCACTTGACTCTGTGAACTTGAGCCTGAACACACATAGCTGGTACAAAGGGTAGATACACTGGAGCTGTAGTTTTAGCTGAGTAGGCAGAAGTTACCTGGGAGCTTAAACCTCCTCAAATCAGGAGTTATTTCCCTTTTGTGCACATAGTACAGCGGAATCAAACTTAATTAAATTTTTAAGAGTAATTTGCTGTTCTTCCTTTTACTAGAGTTTATACGGTGAATTGCTTATGTCTGCCAGAGAAAACCACAGAAAAACTTTAGTTTATTTCCTCTGACATGACTGAGAAACAGAGCTGCTAGATGTTGTTCTTATCTCTCAAGATGTCTTATGGGGGGGAAACCCCCAATCAAACAAAACAAACAAAAAGCCAAATGAAACAAACCAACAAAAAAACCTCCTACTGATTGTTGTAATGGATGTCCCAGTGCAGGCTGCCTTGCTGTCTCCAAGGTCATCAGCAAGATAGCTGAGTGGGCTCGTGGGGAGGACTCAGCCTTCAGCACCCATGGCAGGAAGAAGGGTCTGTGTCCCTTTCTGTGCTGTGGGTTGCTGTGACAGCCACATGGGTGTTGGCAAGGGAAGGACAGCTGTGAATGGGGAGATAAACTGGAGGACATAGGCCAGTTCGAAGCCTTTCTCCAGCTACTGGTCTAAGTACAGCTTATGAGCTACTTGAGTTCTGTGGGTCAAGTAGAAAGAAATTGTCTAAGAAATTGTCACTGCTTAATCTATATTTGATATGCTGTTTGATTGCACAGGGCCTGAACAATTACACTGAGCAAGTAAGACGAAGTACAGAGAACTCATGGAGTACAATTAAGTCAGCCTGTTCTGTTCAGCCTCAGGGGAGATCTGATTCTGCTATTTGTACCAATTCTTTTACCAACATATGTTCCAAGTCCTGCCTGCAGATAAGCATGATAGGAATTCAAATAAATACTACTTGGGGTGTTGCTGACAAACACATACATTGTGTTGCTGATTCTCTCCCCAGGATAAATGTAATACATGTGATTATCTCACTTGAGCAAGTTAAGTTTAAAAACCATCTTCTTACTGAAGATTGAACCATGACTTTTTTACAGTGATACTTGATATCCTGGCTGTATTTGTGACCCATGATCTCAGAGGTACAGTCTGTCATGGACATTGGGTCTCACCCCCTTTTTTCTGTTTTCCATTTGTGATCTTTAGATGCATTTTTTTTTTACATTTTAAGCTAATCTTCCTCTGTTTAAACACTCTTCTCTAAGTAATTCTTTATTACTTCTTTAGGTAATTCTTTTTGAAATTTTGAAGGAGTCAATCCCCTGGCAAGCCCAGTGTCTCTGCAATCCTTGCACAATGTGGAAGCAAGTATTGATTGTTATTTTTCACATTCTGTAGTTTCATTGTTGCATCTCCACCTAAATATTCCAGGTGAAAATGGATCTTAGTCTTTCTTCCCAGTACTATTTGATTTGATTGTCACATACATCTTGAGGTTAACACTGTACCATGTTTCTATTTTTCTTTTGGCAGACTTGACAGGCTGCTGAAGATGAAGCAACACATTAGCATCAAAGTCTATGCTAACCAGTTGATAATTTTTTTTATATTTGCTCTAAACAATGACAGTAGAAAAAAGCCTTATGCAACTGGCAGAGCTTTTACACCAAACCATGCATATGAAAAGAACTTATACCACCCCAACAATATGACTATAAGAGGTCCATCACAACTAGGAGCTTTGACTTTCATCATCTAGGTAAAACACAGAGCTGTGAAAAGAACTAAGTACATTTATGCAGAAGGATGGCCCAAGGAATTTCATTGGTATCTTCTCACCTTTCCCCCACAATAACCACTGGGAAATACAGTATGTTAATTTATGCAAGGCAGTCAGTAACCTCCACAGGAAAATGAGGAATGCCCAAATTCCCTAGAACTCACCTGAGAAGCAGCAAGTGATGACTGAAGTACCTTCACAGTCACAGCAGATCTTGAAGCATGACCAACTACCCTTAGGACTCTGGAAAGCTGTCTTGTTCTTGCTCAGCAGATGTAACTACATCTCTGCATTGCCTCAGATATGCTGCTGGAGAGGGCAAGGCCATGCAGACAGATAGATACAGCTCTGCTCAGCCTCTTCCCCTTTGCTCTCACCTCTGTATACTGCAAAAGGGAGCTGCTACCCTCAGGATACTGCTTCCATTCACAATGATCCAATAGTACAAGGAGTTCTCACAGCATATTAAGCAGTTTCTTTTTTCCCCTGTTGTCTGTTTGTGCACCCTGGAGCAGCAATGATGGTGCCACAGGTCTCCAGGGCTAGACTGGATGTGACAGACGAACCCATGAAAAAGCTCCTTCAAGCTGAACTCCACCTTGCTGGTAGTAGCAGCAGTACCAGGAACAGATGGGCCAGCTGGTCTTCAAAAGCTATAATCGCTCTCTAAACTATGGCTCGGGTGTGCTTCCTCATATGCTGGGAGTAGGAAGTCATTATCATCTTATTTTGGTTATTACAGTAGTGTGTTGTTGAGACTCTTGTAGCCTAGTGACAAGCTACAACATAAAAATCACTTCCACAAAATCTGAGATTCCCATGGTGCCTTCAGTCCATTGCTGGAAGGCAGACAGCACTGCCAGGCAGCTTTGCAGCTTTGTCATTTTTATAAAACATTCATAAAACATGCACCTTATTAAGTGCTTGGAAAGTAATCCTAGTTAAAATTGACGGATGAACAAAGAAACAGCAATTCGCTTTTGGGGAATGGTTTATTTGCTCTTCACCACAGGAAGGTGGATAGGATAACAAAGTCACCCAAGTTGGAAACAAATAAATTAAATGTATTCAATTAGCTAATGGAGTGTCTCACAAAAGGTTGCGCTATTAGAAAATTAAATTAGGTCTTCCTAATATGCTGAGTCATTAACACTTTTTTTTTTTTTTTTAAGAAACTGCCTGAAATACACAGAGGATTATTTTTCACCACCAGCTTTTTGCTTTCTCTGCCATACCTTTCAGTCCTGATTCTCTTCAGATTCTCTTCAGTCTTGGAAACAGTCCTAGTTTGTGAAAAGCATTTCTAAGCTAAATAACTTTGGTGTAATTCATGAGTATAAGGAACATATTTCAGACTTTTCTAAAGGAATATGGTGTCCTTAGAGATCAGTTTCATGAGCTATTACATGATTCGGTACCACTGGTTACAAAAAGAGTCACCTCAAGTGTGTTCAATGGTCTTCCTACGCCTTTTTACAATACCTGAAAACGGAGGATAGAAAAATTTTGAATTTGCAGTCCTGACCTCGCAATGTTATTCCAAATGCACTAAATCCATCTTGCATTAGGTTAATTAATATCAGCAGGGCATTTGCTGGGGACAGCAACAGACTGGCCACTCCTTGGTGCACTCCCACAGTGGTACTACAGTGATGTGCTTTGTGTAGTGTGGTAGCAGAGATTTCCCATTCCCTTCATGCCATCTGAGTTGGAATGCTACAGGGTTAGTGGTTAGGAAATGCAGGGCATGATCAGTCACGTCTTTGTAACTCCACCCAGACCTTGCTGAAGAGACAGGAGGAAGGGATGAGAATATTTCCTGCAAGTACCTATCTAGTAGATAAACCTATTTTCAGAGCACACTCTTTGCAAGTGTATCTGATCTCATCCAAATCAAGAGGTGAATGGACCTAGCTGACCCCCAGCCAAGCTAGAGGGGAGGCTGGAGGAAGGAGCAGTGTTCAGTGCTGCCACTTGTTCTTGGGTAAGCAGAACTGATCAGTCCCATGGAAAAACCCAACTCTGAATTAAAGATAGCTCAACACATAAGGAAGCACAGGAAAAGGACCCAAACAGGAGAAAAAGAGCCAGTTAGGCACATAAAGGCACTTTTAATGAGTATTTAATTCCCAGGCAAATAAAAGACTCAGGTACATATGGAGACCCATTATCTTCATGTGCTTAAAATCAAACTCTTTGCTAGGTGGGATCTGGCATGACCTTATGTAAACAAATTATTTTTAGCTGCTTCTATCCTAATAGAGACTTGACTATTTTGAGAACTCACATGTCCCATTGCTATGGAAACTAACTCTGTATCTTTAGGTCAGCCTTGCTATCTCTGATTTGCAGAGTCCACATCTAATGTTTCATTAAAAAAAAAAAAAAGCCTACTTGTATTTGCTGTTTCAGTCCCAATCCCCATTACCCTTTGTCTCTCGTTTTTGTTTCCAGAAGCAGAGTCCAACACCCTTTCCAGGGAAGAGAAATTGGGATAGTAGCAGTACAATGCAAGGTTAATTAAGGGGATTTATGTTGATAGTACAGACAATCAACACAGGAGCATCAGCAAGCAAGTTAACCTCATCCAGGGGTAAAAATTCACATGAGCAAACCTGGCCTCATACAGCCGTCCTCTCCTTGTTTCTCTCTCGCTTGGATGAGTGAGTCAAAATACTCACCGATGCTCTGAAATGCTAAACAACTCTTTTCCAATCCATACATCAATAGTGTGAAGATTTACCACTTGCACGGACAAGGAGAACTGCTTGAAGGAGCAATTGAGCTGGCAACAACTCAGTAAAACAGACTGGCCCCGTCTTCTGTTAGAACATCTGCCTTATTATAAAAGTCAGGGATTTCTCTCTCCCTCACAAGCTTTCTCCTCCTGCACAACTTTATCTACCCTCATCTTATAGGATAATCAAATTTGGACCAGCGACATTCCTGGGATGGGTAAACATCCCTACATGAAAACTGGTAGTTGCACACCTGTTTCTTTATAGCGCTGACACAACAATATGTTTTCATTTCTTCGAGTTGCTTTTTTCTTGGGAGTGAAATTTTTGACTTTGTCAGAGGTAGTTCAAGGACCGATACAGGTCACTAGTACATGGCCTCGAAAGACTTTTCTGCATAATTCAAAGTCACAGAGAATTTACCCCAATGAACTTTTTTAAGTTGCTGGAACTCTACTATTTCAGTAACACTGGAGGATTTTCTTTGTTTCTCTTATTCTGAAAAGAAAGTTGTCTCTCTTCACTGACAGAAAGGTTGTTTTATTGTTTTCCACAAAAAAAGCAGTTGTGATATGTACCCACACTTTTGCTCAGAAGCGCAAGCATTGTAAATTTTGCTGTAAAAAAGTTAGTCTTTTGGCAAAGATGGTATATCTACCAAGAAGGCAGTGCCTGTCAGTAAAAATTAAATATCTTCCTCCAAAGTGCCAACACATATACCTGCTTAGTACATTACTTCCTATTATAGCACATATATAGTCTATATATCCTAGAACAGGACAAATGTGCCTTGTCTCAGTGGCCTCAGCTATAGGGGGAGTTCTGTCCATATTCTTCTTCGCTATTGTTTACTCTTTTCAGTTTTAAGTGATTAATTGATTTTTATTATTTTTTTTCATTTGGAATATGGGACTAATCTCTTCTACTGGCTCAAAGATGGTTGGTTGGGTTTTTTTCCTGGGTTGGTTGGTTTGTTTGGGAGTTTTTGTTTATTTTGGTGGTGGTGTTGTTGGTTGACTGGTTGGTTTGGGGGTTTTGTTTTTATTTTTATTTCTTTATTTTGGGTGGGTTTTTTTGTTCAGAAAATTAAGCTTGTATTCCTATTAAACTGATGCATCTCTTTTTTTTTTTTTATTCTCCCCCCAGTATGAGTTAAATCCCTATCTCACTTTCCTCCCCTTTTATACAAGCCAAATATTAAATATATAGGATCATAGACAAGCACTGAATTTTTTAGACTATCAAAATTATGTAATGGTGGAAAATGAGAAGAAAGAATTTTTTAAAGGTTGAAGGGCATTCAGTTTCAAGAGGTAGGAAAACCCCACAAGTTTAATTCTTAATATGGTTGGCAGTGACACACATTCTGCTTTCTGGGATATTACTCCGCAGAGGAATGCAATATAAACCAGTAGTTAAACTAGGACAGATGTTGCTGGAAATATTTAGAAGATGTTTACTTTCTATGATTAGTGATTAAATATGCACTGTTCCTGGGTATGTCATCCTCATGACTTCCCACAAGACATATTTTCCTTGTTGGAAAAAGCAAATAACTAAGTTGTAAGCAGCTTTTAGAAACTGAGATATTTTGGAGTGGTGATGAGCTGTTTAAGCATCCATCAGCAAGACCATCCCCCAGCCCAACCACTTTCCTGGGCTTGCTTCCCTTATTCCCTGCATACCTTAAAAATGCTCCCTCTGTCTCCCAGTCATCCTCTCCCAGTCCAGCACTAGTACTTTCCCTGGTAGCCTTTCAAACTCAACTTCTTGGAGCAAGTTGTCCCTTCCTCCCACAGCCACCACTCAGAATAACCTGTCTCTTACTATAACTTACTGAGTGGATCTCTCTGGGCTTGACTTAAGAAGTGAAAAGATATTTTTCTGGTGAGGGTATAAAACAGGCAAATAGAATTTTCTTTCACAAAGCTCACAAAATTTTCAGCTATTGCAGTAAAACTGCTGCAATATTCTCTGAGTACATGCTTGTAGTCACTTAGAGAAAAAAAAATTTAAAAAGCACTGCAGTTAATATGTTTCTGTGAAATTAAGCTGATTTAAGACTTTCTGCACTTAAAGTGGCATTAACATAATCCCCTTTAGCTAATCAGGTGAGTTGTGCGTAGAATGTACCAAAGCCTCTACTATAGACAAAAATAGACTGAGCAGCTGCAAAAAAGGGAGGTGAAAACTTTGCCTTCCTTTCTCTCTCTCAAGCCTCCCACCACTTCAGACCAAAGCAGATCGTATTGCACTGAAACAGGAACAGCATAGAAGAATCATAGAATCATTTAGTTTGGCAAAGACCTTTAAGATCATCGAGTACAAGCATTAACCCAGCACTGCTAAGTCGACCGCTAAACCATGTCCCCAGGTGCCACATCTACACATTTTTTCATTACCTCAGGGACAGTGACTCAACCACTTCCCAGGGCAGTCTGTTCCAGTGCTTCATAACCTTTCCTGTGAAGAAATGTTTCCTAATATCCAATCTAAATCTCACCTTGTACAAGCTGAGGCCATTTCCTCTTGACCTATTGCTTGATACCTGGGAAAAGAGACCCCCACCTTGCTACAACCTCCTTTTGTTGCCCTTCTCTAAACACTATCCAGTACCTCTAGGTCTTTTGTAGTGAGGGGCCCAAAACTGAACACAGGATTTAAGGTGCAGCCTCATCAGTGCCAAGTACAGAGGAACAACCACTGCCTTGGTCCTGCTGGCCACACTACTGCTGATATAGGCCGGGATGCCATTGGCCTTTTGGGCCATCTGGACACATTTCCAGCTTGTGTTCAGCCGGCTGTCAACCAGCATCCCCAGGTCTTTTTTTGCCAGGCAGCTTTTCAGCCACTCTGCCTGTGGTGCTGCACAAGGCTGTTGTGACCTGACACTTTACACAGTTGAACTTCATAACATTGGCCTCATATCATTGTTGAAACTCACAACCATCCATTCAGCCTGTCCAGATACCCCTGCAGAGCTCTCCTACTCTCCAGCAGATCAACACTCCCACCCAACTTAGTGTCACCCGCAAACTGACTGAGAGGGCACCTTGTCCAGGTATTTAAGTATTAAACAGGACTGGCCCCAGTCCTGAGCCCTGGGGAACACCACTTGTCACCGGCCACCAGCTGGACATAACTTCATTCATCACCACTCTCTGGGCCTGGCATCCAGAAAGTTTTTTACCCTGCAAAGAGTAGAGTACCCCTGTCCAAGCTATGAACAGCCAGTTTCTCCAGAACACTGTGGAAACTGTGTCAAGGGATTTACTGAACTTTTACATCCACAGCCTTTCCCTCACCCACAAAGTGGGTCATCTTGCCACAGAACGAGAATAGGTTGGTCAATTAGGACATGCTTTTCACGGACCTATGCTGTCTAGACCTGATCCCCTGGTTGTCCTGCAGCTGCCATGATCAATTCTTCATGATGTCCTTACAGGTCTCTGACCTGCTGCCCTCTCTGTCCCCTAGCTTTTGCCTGACAAACATTGTCCTGGCTGCCCCCAGTGGCCTGTGGCTTCTGTACCCTCTCACATCACTTTCACTTAATAACAGTACCCATATTGCCTCAAGGCCAAATCAAATGCCTTTTTTCTTTTTTTAAGGAATAATGGCCCGCATCACTCTCTTGAAGACACAGCAACACTGTTTTCCCCATCCCATTCTTATTATGTCCCGCCCTGTTGATGAACTCTTTGGTTTCTTACTTTTCATTTACCTTCCTTGTTTGGTTCCCTACACATTGCTCAATCACCACCAGCCTCTGGGGTACCAGGGCTAGAACTGGAGTGAGGGGGTGTGCAGTGGGACATCATCATACAGAACTATGGCTGCAGGGAAGGGAATGCCACAAGCCATGGCTGGGCCATATGCTCCAAGTTTGACATACAAGGGAGTTACCCTCTGCTATAGCAACAGGTTTTGTCCCCTTGATTCCTCAGCCGCCTTCACCTTTTTCCTCCCACTTTTGTTCTGCTTTCCAACATGAAGCATGAAGCTGGAGTAGCCAGAAAGACAACTGCTGCCCTTTTCCAACTACCTCTTCCATATATCCATCTTTTACTGCGATTAAACATTTTTGCTTTATTGTGAACCTTTTTGGCCACTAGATGATGGCTGGTGAAGGAAGCTTTACTCTAAAAGAGCTGAAGATTTGTGCTGAGATTGAAAGGGAGAGGCCTGTATACCAGCCAAACAGCAAGCCTGCCTCAGGCTCCTACTTCTTAAATGTTCATCTTTTAAATATGTTGCTTTTATATAATTTACAGAATGTCCTCCTGCTCTGAGGCCTTTTCTATATATGTTTGCTATGGTGTGGTCATATATTATTTGTCTCATCAGCCTGAGGGCACAGAAATTGATACAGCTCTTACACCACTGCAATCCCATTGACTTCAAGGGAATTACTTCCCATTATAGCAAGTGAAATCAGAATGAATAAATACACCATTTGCCTGCTATTCACTGTTAACACTGTAAAGTTCACTGAAATAGAGAAAGGTGGAGATTGACTTCTGTTTGACTCTTCATCTTGTGTGATATGCAGGGCATCTTCTTTCTCACTGAGAATCCAAACTGCTCTGACAGAACAGAGAAGAGCCAGTGACAGAATAAATATATGCTATTTTTACTATCAAATTGGAAATATTTTTTTATTTTGTCTAGCTGTTTTTGTTCCGAATCAAAGCATCCAAGCCATTCAGTCACCTAGGCAGAGCTTTTACCCTCATCTTATAAATGGGAAAACCTGGAGACAGAGCTTAAATTATTTGTCCTTGGCCATAGATGTGGTGGAGATGGAAACAGTTCTGTGATCCAGATTGCTGCTCAAATACATTTAACTACAAGACCACCCATCTTCATTACTCCTTAGTGTTTAATTTAGATGCAAACACAAGAATGTAACAAAACAAGAGAGGCTCAGGTTCAGATCTACCACGAATCAGACACACAAAGCTGCCAAACTGCAACCAGCCATCTTATGGTTGCTATAGGAAAGGTTGGCAGTTGCTTCCCTATGCAGAGATCACTTGCAATTGCATACCATGGAGATATCCCCTGGATGGGCTGTGAGCTACTCCAGAAAAGGAAGAGAAAGGATCTGTCAAAGCTGGATGCGTTCTGAAGACACAGCCTCATAAACAGGACTAGGAACCCTAGGAACCACTGACCTAAGTATGTCCTTAAATGGATCTCAAGTCACAAATGCTTTGGGAATTCCCTACTGGGTCTGTCTGGCCTTCCGTTTCCCTCCACTTATATTAGAATAGTCTATCCCAATTTTTTTTAATCCAGAAGTTATTAATGATAGTTTTTCTCTTCCTAATGTTAATGCAATTTTTTTCCTGGTATTTTCCTTTAAGACAAAAGGGAATAATGAATTCCTCAATAATTAATAGTTCATAGTTCTTTGTGATGAAGAGGTCATGTACTTTCTCAGCAGCTTATTTCTCCATGGATACAAGCAAGGCTAGTGATAAGGGTAGGATGGTATTCATCTGAGTTTTGCACTGAACTATAGCTATTGAAGAGAGCAGCAGCAAAATGGTTCAAAACATTGACACATTCAGAGATGAAAGTGGCAGTTCAAGCTCCTAGCTGTCATGTTTCACTGTATACAGTGTTGTTTCCAACAGAGAAATTAGTTTTTCTACCTCCACTGTCAGCTGCAAACTCATTCAAATATTGAAAGTTTTCTTTATATACAAGACTCAGAATATATTTGTGTTTTAAGCAATGAACTACCAGAATTTTTCTCTTGTCTGTGACCTTAGCTGACATAATCTCAACAATGAACATACCTTCCATTTTTCTCTTAAGTAAACAGATTTCATCTACCCTTCTCATTCCCCTCACAGTTAGAAATGTCAGGAATTACAACCGCTGATGCTGCGCTTGATGCAGGACTACCAAGAATTTGGGCTTTGTTACAAGCAGAAATTTGACCTGCTGTTTTCTCTGCCCTGAGAAGAGGGAAAAATCTCTCTCATAAAGGGGTTTCACAAGGAACTCACATAACCTGTTCTCAGCCACTGCTGGTTTACTGTTTGAGTTAAAATTGCAAGCAAATGAGCAAGGATTTACCCAGCCTAACTAAATGCTTTTACTTAAAAAAAAATTATGAAAACATTGCAGCTTAAGGTTCTCTCATTTCTCATATCACTAACTCATGACTTACGGGCTACCCTGTAGCAAAACCATGGAAGTTGAGATTTAGTATTTGCAGCAACTGATTTGCACAGGCTACAAAAAATGCTTTTGCAGATTTGCAGAAGAGAATAAAGAGTCAAAAACAGCTCAATCCTTTTGTTCTCACTGTTTTCACTGTTGCAAAAGGCAGTTCAATTTTGTATCATCACAACAGCAAGCAGCTATAACAGAATACATGAAAAACACATTTGTTCAATAAAATAATGCCATTTCATGAAAGGTCATGCTTTCAGTTTTGAGGAGACTGCTAGTCATTTGCTTAAATGCCAATATATCATATCATAAACCTTTAACTTGTCTATTCCCTAGCTGCCTTAGCTACAAAAATGAGACAAACAGTATTTAACTACAATCTCAGAGGCTGAAATATTTGGCAATAAATTAAAAATATAGTACTGAATATTTCAGATGAGGCACATGTGAAATAAGACATTCCGTTCCATAAAGTGGCTAACATATGGGAAATGCACTTTTAAAGAGTCTCCTTGGGAAAAACAATAATCTTGGTGTATTGGGTCTGTCTGAGATGGAGCCCATTTCCCATACAGCAGCTCTCACAGTGCTGTGCTGTGCATTGGTGGCTGGAGTGGTGCTGATAATA
>VXBA01001963.1:125818-187979 GCA_013399895.1 Serilophus lunatus | reverse complement strand
GGGGGGGGGCATGCACAGTCTCCCATGGTGGCTTACCGAGAGAGCCACTACACGCGTTGAAGCCCTACTTCTTTGGATGTGGCCGGTCATCGCCGCGGATGGGAAGGAGAGGTTAGATTAGTATTTTGCTTTTGCGCGGGCTTTGCTTTGATTTTTGCTTTAGTAAACTGCCTTATCTCAACCCACCGTTTGCCATCGTATTCTTTTCCCCCTGCCTGACTTGCAGGGGGAAAAAGGGGTTAAAGGGACTGTGGGCACCTGGCAGCCAGCCAAGGTTAACCCATTACAAAACCAGTAATTATGAATTTTAGCAGTTTACCTAATGTGCACAAAATTCCACAGTAGTTATTTAGAAGCCAGCTACTTCATAGTAAATATTAAAAGCTTAAAGACAAACTGTCATTTCAGACAATTTGTCCTTTCCATCTAAATGACTGCAGCCACAGCAGTCTGTTTCCAGTGACACTGCCGCCATAGATATCCACCACTTCTGCATTATCCCATCCATAGCACTAAAGTTCTATTCCCTAGTGTTTTACCCTGAATCCTGTAAAGCTTCCAACAAATTTGAAAGCTGGCTTCTGTGTTAGAAGAAAATTTAACACAAGGGTAAATTTATTTCATCAATTCATTTGCAATCTCCTCTTGACTAGAGGAACATAGGATTTTTGTCCATTTGTCTCTTGAGCACTTAGTTAAGAGGAGAATTTTGCCGATTTTATTGGCTAATTTTTTGTCTTCTTAAAATGTTGTCCAAGCAAAAAGATGAATACTCAGTCCAGGTAGATGTGTAGAAATACAATACTGCCTATGATAATCCTTTTTCTCTTCTTTTGTCCTATGTGATATTTAAGTTGTGTCTGTGAGTCAAGTATTACTACTAAGCAGCGCCTGTAATTATGATTACTTTTTGAGGAACTATTTTTTGATTATTTATATATTTTGCAAAGAAACCATTCTATTAAATTTGATGGCACAAACGTAGTCTCATTTTTAAAAGATTCAGCTCTAATGGATCACCTTTATCTCAGAATTTGGAGAATGTAAAATTACATTTCTTTCCCCATATTGTAAAAAAACAAATAAAAGGAATGGGGTTTGCTAGCTCTCACACCCAGCAACTTCATAAAGGACACCTGAAATTCCTCAAGTGTGCCTTCATGAGGAAGTTGTGCCTTTGGAGTTTCCACCTGACCAAGCCCTACAGCTTGGGGCAAGAAGTTCATCATTCTCAGAAGCAACCTATAAGAATTTGTCACGTACGTTCAGTGAATATGCCCAATACTGCACGTGGTCCGTGTCCTTTAAACAGGTAAAAGGCAGAACAGGTCTAAAGATAAGAAGGCATGAAAACTATGCAAAGTGAGAGAAGGTGACCACAAAGGGAAAAAATGAAAGTAGAAAAGCCCAAAACACAAAGCAGGAGCAGAAGATGGCACAAAATGTTGCAAGTCAGCAGAGGACAAAGGTAAAAGCTGTAGAGATAGAGGTGAGAAATGAAGAGGTCTTTAATCAGTTCTGTCCCATACTTTGTTTCAGAATTTGGTGATGAATGGACAGCTCAAGAGCTGTCACATATCTCTGCTGTCCAGCAAACAGCTACAAAACCCACCAGGGAAAAACATTTTTTTCCTCATTCCCCTCATATCTTACCTTTAAATATTGCCTTCTGAAAACTAAATTTTATTTTCTGTTTTTCCATGTAATAAAAAAATCCCTACTGTAGCAGCATTAAAAGACAATCAGATTTGATTGCTGGGCAAAGTACAGGAGGCATAGAAACAATCAACAAAGAGTGGACAATCCAGAAATCCAGCTCTCCTTACAGAATACCTGCTGTGTATATAAAATCTTCATCCTATACATTACATATAAGCTTTTTCTGCTTACAAACATCTGAAACATCAATTATCCATGCAAGCTGTGACAAAAAAAAAATCATAATTGATGTTCTCTTACTCAAGGCAAGTTTTGAGAGAAAATTTGTACTCTAAATGGCAAAATATTCAAACAAAAGCACTATTATAACTCTGTTATTGAGATGAGTTTTTAAATGGCATATGACACATCCAGATTGGTTGAGTAAGAAAACAGGTTTAGGTTGGAAGGTAGCTGAGATTTTTCTGTTGTTTTTATGGCTAAGGACAGCCAGATGGATAAGGATTTTATTATAGGTATTGGCAACTTAATGCTGCTGAAAGCCTGACACATGACGCATTGACTCAAAGCTCAAACATCAGATTTTAATCAACATTAAAGTCAAGCATTTTTTCTGAAACTTATGAACTGTTTGTATATTACCTACCTCAAATGAAGAAAATTCACAAACCGTAAATTATTCTGTCTGAAGTGAAAAAAGATGAGCAGAGAGCATTCTCCACAAGAAAAGCCAGAACGCTTGAAAACCTGTGCATGAAAACACACATGCTAAGCTCCCTCATCTGCACACCCTGTTCACAAGCAGATCACAGAGCACACTGCCCTCTTCACATCACCCAGCCTGGAAAACTGGGTTTCACTGTCCGTCTTCTTCTGTCTTCCAGTCTAGTCTCCAGGAAGAAGCACTCCAGTGACCTCTGAACCTTGCACTGTAGATGAACCTATAACACATATGTGATTTGTTCAAAATACATGCATCATATTGATCAGTTAAGTCCCCAATTCCCTAAATCAGGTATGAAAACTGTATTGGCTTGGAATACCTGAACAAAAGTGATAGGGCTGGACAGGAGTAGTCTCCAAAGGAATCCCTCATGGGTGAGATTTATCTCTGTTTCTTCATTTGTAGCATTGACAAAGCAACTCATTTACATTCCTGAAATATCTTGTCTCAGCAATTTCCCTTTTGAGACAGTGCAGTAAGGGAAAGAGGTAACTAATCTATTTGTGACTTTCAAAAATAAACCAGAAACTTTATAAGCATGGCCTGGGAAAGCTGGCCATCTAATTTTACATATGCCAAGATGAAAACGAGGAAAAAAAATACTACAGGCAGAGTAAGGTTAACAAAGGAAATCATTCTGGCCAGTAAGAGAAGAGAGTAACTTGATCATTGAATGTCCACTCAGCATGACATGTCACTGTTAACACAAAGGATAAAAAACTTTAACATTAATATCGCTCAATCTGCAGTGATTAAACATCTCCCAGGGGCTTCTCCTCTCATCAGAACAAGACTTTTCCCTAAATTTGGCTGCTATCTCTTAGCCAGTCTCACATCAGATCTTCTCCAATAACACAGATTTCAATTGCAATAGTGAACACCAACGATTATCTCAGTCCCTATAGAAAGGCTACCTGAGCTGAGCCAACTGCAGCAATCAGCTCAGAAAAATGACCAGAAAGCTGCTGCACTTGAGCTATAGCGGACAAGGTCAATGTTTTCCTGACTAATAAGGAATTTGGGTTAGGAGGCATTAGGAATGAGGTAGATTTTGGACACTACTTCCACAGAACCTGGGATCTGCTTGGCTTGCAGTGCCTCCCAGCATTCAGCAGCCCAGCTGGAAGTCATAAGCAGCTATCAGCTTGGGATTGTGACACCACTGTGGCACCGAGCACATTTTTCACATACTAGGACAGCACAGATACAGGCTGTTGGCTGACGGAGTTTATTAAACAGCTAAACTGCTGGCTGCAGAGGCTTCATTTCTGCAGGTTAAGCTTTCTGTTTTGTTGTAGTGATCACATTTTTTAGCTGCAAAGAATTCATTTAAAAAAAGGCATTGGTCACAATGCAAGTGGTTACACTTGCATGTCATAACACCTAAAAATTAATTATTCAAACACACACAATTCCTTCTGAGTCTTCTTTGGTTTTCTAAAGGGGCTGAGGTTTCTGGTTGTAAATTTTACCCACCGGGAACTCCACCCTCTTGTGAAATGTTCAGAAATTGCAGAAAGCAGTTTGACAAAGGAAGGCACATATTTAACTTCAGGGAGATCAGCCCCTGGGAATAATGCCATTTTGTACCATGACACAGACAGTTCTGTGAAAGAGAAATGAATCAGCCACGTACTCTGCCCTGTAGCCTCGTGGAAGCTACACTGAGCCACAGGCTGAGGGGCCAGCTTATTATACCTTTGGGAAAGAGAAATTACTCGAGGAATTTTGCAGTGTGCTAGGAGGTTTCACAATCCCAAGGCAGACAAGAGATGGTGAAAGAGCCTAGACCCGTCAAGATAAAGGAGTAAATCATTGCCCTGGTCATGTGTCTCTGGCACCTACCACCCACTGGGCAGCAGTTGGGCTTCTTTTCTTTGTGCTAAGGGGAACAGTTCTGCCAACACAAGAGAGGAGGATTTATCTGAGGGAAACACATGTGCACCTGTACAATGGGCCTAACTGTTGGCAGCCCAGGTTTTAGTCCTGAAGGAGAAAGGCCAAGACTAAACCTAGAGCTCTGCTGCAGCCTCACAGACCTACCAACAGAACTCATGGGAGAAAACCATATCCTACCTGACGCAGGTAGCCTGTAGTCGGGCTCCTCAAAAGAGCTGGTCTAGAAGAATCTCATGTTTTGACTTCAGAGCCTGAGAGTTCAAGTCTTGCTCATGACCTAGAGCAAGAAATGCATAGAGAATTAGACTTAAAGCTCTACTTCAATCTACTCTAAGTTGACATGGTAGAAGTCAGCTGCTCAGCAAAACAGACTTCTGACAGATTCCTTAGGCCATTTCCGAAGATGGCACGGTATCAGACCTACAATAACAAAATGCTTTTAATGCAAAGTTTTAGTGTTTTGAAGTTTAGCTGTGTAGCTAGTCACATCTACAGGTAATTTTAAATTGAATTTTTACTGCAACAAAAAACATTGGGTGCCTGCAGGAGTGAAAGACAGAAGCTTTATTTCTTCTTGAAATTTATTTCTTCTTGGTTTTAAGGTAATTTTTTAATAGCTTCCAGTTTACTTGGGCAAAGAAAGTTAGCTGCAAAGTCAATCATTAAAGACTTGCTACACTTAATGTATAACTGAAATAATACACTACAAAAGGTGTAAACAGTACTATAGCAGTCATAAATAAGTCCTGAACTGAAGGAAGATGCGACCAAAATAACTAAGGATAAGTCACATTGAAGCACAAGTCTTAAAAACTTTTTTTCTAAATCAACAATATGACAAATTCCATTTCAGTGGGACCACACAGCACAGATCAACTGGTTAGCACTACTTTGGTCTTCTCTATTGATTTTTTTTTACAGGATGGCTAATGTGAAGTCTAAATCTCACATAAGCAAAAAAAGCTTTGGAAGAGGAAGACAGCATTTTCTTATTCTCTGCTGTAGACACACAGTCACTTTTCCCTGTCACAATACAGGAGTTTAAAGAGATGTGGACTCTTGTCTACCAAGTCATAATTATTAGGGTCTGATTTAAGATGTTTAAACTCCTGGGTGTACTTTTTGCTATTAAGGCATGATTTGACCTTGATTTCCAAGCAGCCATTGCTCAAAGCCTTTGCATTAATCTTTGAATTGTTTCACCTCTTTATGGATTTTTCCAGCTGACCCTTTTGATCCTATTTGAAGAAGCTGTGTGGGGGCAGTTCATTGCATGAAGGAATATTAGGCCTGAAGAACAACAGCTGTAGCTCCAGCAGAAGTTAGAAAAACTTTTATATGGCATGTTTTTCCTTTCAATTCCTATGGAATTGCCTTCTGAGTGCAAAATATGCTTAGCAGTTCATCTTAATTCTCTGATGACTTTGCTGTCTCCAGCCAGCGGGACAGCGATTTTGCAGCTGCTGCTACTGCACCTAATTTATCAGCAGCTTCCTTTGTCGGTGTCTGGAGCACTGACAATTGTGCTCATAATTCACATAGAACAGGGAGTCCACACTTGAAGGAAACGAGCTACACAATGCCCTTCTGCAGCTGTTGGAGACACTCAGCTGGAGTGGTCCCTGCTCTGACTGATGCCCACTATCTGTCCCGTGGCTGTGACAATGCTCTGTAACAGTCAGGAAACAGAGTCAAAAAAATGGACAAAGAAGTAATATATTCTTCAATTTTCCAGGAGTTACTTCTCTACTTAGAGTGCTATTAAAGTCAGAAATAATGACAGCTAGCTTCACAGGGGCTTCAGCAATGAGGAAGGGAGCAATTAGGATATATTTCAATGGGTTACCTTAGACAGTCTCCAGTAGAATAACTATCAGGTCCAATAGAACATACCATGAACAGCAATAGAGTTTGCAAAGCTGAACTATTTGATGCCAATCTAGAGCTAGTCAAGCAATCTGAAACTAGCTTTTATACTAACTGCAGTTGGGGAAAAGGAGAATTGGATTGGCACTGGGCCCACAAAACACACATTTCAGTATTATATCCAGCTGTAGCTCTGTTACTTCACCAGTTCTTCAGGGTGCAGTTTTCATGTTACACTTAAGCTGAAGTAATGGGAAGGCAATGCTGGAAGTGGGAGTTATGCTTTTCCCTCTCATCCTTAACACCTGGCTATGGATTCTCAAGATATCACAGTAGCAGCTCTCATCTGACCCCTACTGCAAGCAGGTAGGTAATGGTATATTTCCGCCAGCAAACACAAGGGATCAGCAGCAGACAGGCCTAACTGATGTGAAACTCACTGCTCAAAATTCCCATTTTATCATGGCTTTAAGCAGACTATGCTGAAAGGGACCTCTCGACCTGTTCCCTGCTGCAGCCACTCCCCTGGCACTGGCACTGGCACAGGCACAGACACAACTTCATCCTTATCATGAGAACAAAGGCAGGATGGAGCTCTGAGCAACCTGATCTAGTTGAAGATTCTATTACAGGGCAGGGATGATCTAGCAGATCTTTAATGGTACCTTCCATTAAATTAAAATTTTCCAGGATTTTATAAATACTATTCCTTCCTATAACAGGCACCCAGCATTTTCTTCCTCTTTCTGTCAAACCTCATATTTCTTCCCCTTGACATGGGGGAAAAACTAAGGCTCCAACTGAGTTTGGCATCTGCTGTCCTTCAGAAACTGGTAGTGCCTCTCCACTTTTACAACAAGAGCCACTACTTAATTTCAAGCAGCAGAAAGAAATCATTTAGAGAACCAGCTTGCACGCCTGTCTAATTATCCAAAAGGCACCTTATCCCCAAGGGGATTCACCATTTCCAGCTACCCAGCAGCTGGCCAAAATCAGCCAGCTCCCCAACAGCTAAGGCTGGGATTACCATGGCAATTTATCCCCTTAGAGAATGACAGTCACATCTTGTCTGGTCATGGTTGCTTTTCATCTTTGGATTCCCACCACATGGATTAAAACAAGAAGCACCAAGGCTGAATCAGGAACTCATAACAGACACTGGTACACAGTAAAATGGCATTTATGACCCATAATTTTACTTTTTTGCTCATTCTTATATTTCATCCTGCCCCTGTCCTTTCACATACTTTCAAACTGTAACACTGCAGTATTTCAGCTCATCTGCATACATCCAAGCAAAACTGCATTATATCACTATTTTCTATATTAAAATGGACAAATAGTAACATGCTGCATTGCCACAGCACAACATTCATTACATATACCTGCACACCAATGTGTAAAAACTAGCACATAAGCTATTTCTGTGAAGCAGTAAGTTAACATTTTGTACGTTCCACATGCTTGCCTGTAACACCTTCCCACTGCCTAGAACAAGAAGCTCACTCAGATACTCTTTACTTCTTTCTTTTTCTGAAAACTAGCTCTTCTCTCGGGTGGTTACCAACTCGTTATTCCTCCCTAAGTGTTGCTCAGCTGCTTGTCATGAGTTACTGTTTCCCACATAATTCATGCATCTCAAGCAAAAAATAAAGATGCATAACAGCAAAGAAGCAGGTGTTAAGAAAACCAAAATACATTTATTTGGCAGATACATCCATGTGGCAGATACTTTCAGTTAAACTAGTCTTAGAGGCACAATTGTAATTTTACATAGTATATAAAAATGAGTGCACATTTTCTCTTTCATAAGAGAGATACATCTGAATATGAGACACTATGTCTCTGACCCTTTAAAGGAATTGCCAGGAAGGGAAAAGAGAGGTATGTGTTTCCCCCCATCCCACCTTGGCCACTTGGACTGTTCAATGATGATGGCATTATTTGAGGACTCAAAAGATCAGGTACTAACCTTTGATGCAGTATCCCCTGCATACCTTTGGCCAATCACCTCATCCTTCTGTAATGAATGGTGGCAATTTACCAGAGTGCTGAGAAAACAAACAGGAGCTGATTTTATGATGAGCCACAGACATAGGTTGAAATTTCCCAACCTGCCACAGCTGAATCTTAGTCAAAAACTAGGAATGCTTAATCAGTGTGGTTAACTCAACATGTACTGAGATTACGATGTGTTACAGTGATTAGAAACAGGTTTAGTAAATCTAGAGATGATCTCAGTATCACTGCATACTGCTGTGCTACACTGACAAGCTGTGCTATCAGAATGCTGTACATCATCACTTGAGCAAGCTCACCACACTGTAAAGTTCAGTCATATTTCAACCTCAGCTACAATGCAACCCAGCTCAGCATCACAACTCTAAGAAGGGTAGTAGTATGCACTTTGGCAGCCAACCATCATCAAACTATTGGAAGTGTTATGTGGCAAAGGGCAGCCTTGATGGTGCAGAAACATCTCCCCAGACCACTAACAAGTTCATCTTTGTGCTCTTTAGCACAGACTCCAATTGTTAAAGAAAGAATGACACTTGGCAACACTTGGCAACACTTGGCAACTAGCAGGAAGATGACCTGCAGGTGCAGATTGCCTCTTAGGTTCACCAAGGCAGCAATTTCCAGGGACTCCTGCTTCAAGAACTTTGCTTCCTGGGATGGGACCATTCAGCTTTTAGCTCTCCAACCAGACCAAGATCTGAAACCTCCTCAGCACTAATCACAAATTCCACGCCAGCTTTTTTTTCAGGGCTGGCAGAGCAGTTGCTGGCCACAAAAATGCACATGCAGAAAAAGCTTTTAGAAGAAAAGAGAGAACATTAATTTGAAGCAAAGCAAGGGAGGGTGGAGGAAAGCCAGCTCCCCTGTAAGACTTAGTATGATTTCAGAGATGAACTAGTTAGATTAGGTCCTTCACAGTAATGTAGCCTAAACATCACAAGACTCGGGACAGGAAGCCTTGTGAAGACAAGAACACCACTTTATAATTACCAGTGTACCTGTATCTTGAGGGCATCAACACTCACACTAGGGAAGCCACCAGAGCTTATTTAATTCAAGCATATAATAATGCACAGCTACTTCTCCAACCACTCCCACCAGCCAACAAATTACCTGCAAGACTTGGAATTTATTTAGCAACATTACAAATGGGCTTTGCATCTTTTGTTTTGGGTGTTTACCCACTACTGAGCAACAGGAGAGACTACTGCATTCTTGTGGGAAGAGAATGGCACACAGAAAACCAGAGACAGCTGTCTACCTTTGGGGTAAGGCCATGGCTAGGTCTAACACAAATGGTTTAAATACCAGAGGCCTGACAAACTCACCTGGAACACTGGTGACTAAGTTATATCCGCAGCTGTACTGCACTAGGACAGGTTGGTCCATTGCTGCCTTTGGTAATGGCAGCAGCTTGGCATTCAGAGGACCCTGCTCAACAGGCCATTGGATTCAGCCACCCGTTCCACATTAGGGGCATCAAATCATGACAAGAGACTGCCAGAACAGTAATTGTGGTAGACAGGGGGGCAAAGGAAAAAAGTTAACTTTCCCTCAGTGCTAACTCCATTTTTGTTTTATCCCTCCATCAGGCAGCCTGCTCCCAATATTCCTGACTAAGAAGGCCACAGTGCAGCACTAGGCTGGCCCGAGGTTCAGGCAATGGAGAAGGCTCTCTTCACCCATGCAGTCAATGGGCTGCAAATGGGTATTCCAGGAACCTCTGCTTCCCAAATCAAAAATTAAGGTAGAATTTCTCTATTAAACCTTTAAAGAGTTAAAGCGCTCACATTATGACTGTAGTGTGCTTTCACAAGTCAGTCCTTCAAAGAGGGTAGGAGAAGCTGATGGGATGGTTTGAAAATGTGATTTTTAATTTCACATTGCTTATGGAGCAGCTGTGTTTCAAGGTCAAAAAAGTTGCATGTTGTAGGGAATCACAACTAGTTCAACAAAAGTTCGATTCAAAGCCCCCTATATTTTTCAAATTTTAGATTTGTCCATCTTGACGCTCATAGGGCCTCTACAGATCGTAAACTTTTAAAAGAAAAAAATGTCATGATGCAATATTGTTGAAAATGAAAAATAAAAACATTTATGTAACACACAGAAAAAAGAACTCTCCAAGCTCATTTTAACTAGGGAGATGAGGTAGCAAAATAAAGCTGAAATAGTAACATTATTGACATATTTGAAACAATTTTGTTATATGCAGGGTTGGAATTCAATCCAACAGAAGGCAAACATTTTTGTGAGCCAAAATACCCCAGACCTTGACCCTATGCTACTCTTATCAGAACATAAAACCTCTCCCTGGGGAGATCTCAAGCAAACTGAAGTATCATTTCACATTTTCACATTCACAAACATTTCTCTACCCTTACCACTGGGAGCTTTATTCCTTGGTGAGAAACTCGTTCCCCAGGGAAGTCTGCTCTCTCTCAGCCACCATTTTGTCAGATCACAGTAGAATCTCTCTTGTAGCTCCAAATGGAAAAAATCCAGTTTATGAGATTATTTTTGAGTGTTTGACTGTCGCTATAAGCCCTTCAGCCATGTGTTGACCTTTAGGATTTCGAGACAAAGTGCTACTGTACTCATACTGCTTAGACTGTTTTAGCTGTGGGATGGTGCCAGACAGACAACTAACTGCAACTATTACAGGAGTAATTTTCCAGCATGAGGATTACTAGCATGTGTCCACTTAAGCTAATTTTATATGGGATCAGAAGCCTCATAGGCCACAGTCTCATGGTTTGTTACTTGGCTGCATGTCCTTTATATCCCAAATCCTGTTTCATATGCTTAGTCCTGATCTCTTTAAATGTGTAAGTACAGAAAGCCAAAGAATATGGGGCATGGAGGATCAGCAGAAAGCTTTGCTATGTAACTTTTTCATTTCGAGATAAAAGTAGCGAGAAAGTCTGGCAGAATTTCAGCACAAGACTTAGTTACTTTGTGATATAGTTCATGTTTGCAGCTATAGCCTTGAAATCCTTTTTACATGAGTATCACTCCTTGCCATTTAAATCAGCAGGAAAACAGTTCAACCACTTGCTCCCTATTAATATTTGGATTGGTTCAAGTCACACCTTTTGAACAAATCATGGAATCTGACTGTAGAGTTTCAGAATTTTTCAAAACTAGGTATTATTTTCTTCTTTGAGGCTTTCTGTTCTAAAAGCTCTTCAGCAGCCTTCTCAGCCACATAAGTGTTTTTTAATGCAGGTCTCCACCCTTTCCCAGTGCTTGGCCATTTTATAATCACCAGCATCCATATCTGCCTCTTCCTAACTTGTCACTGTCCCAAATACATGGATTCTGAGAGACTAGTTAAGTGTTTTTTAGAAATTCAACTGGCTGATATGACCAACAGCTTAGCTACAACTGGTTTTTTTGGGTTTTTTTTGTTGTTTTTTTTAAGAGTGAAATCAGAGCAGTGGAATTTCATGGAGTCTCACACAGGCTGGGTGGAAAGCTGATTGCTGTCCCACATAAACCAAGACATTCCAATGGTTCACAAGCATCAAAGACATCAAGAGCTGGAGCAATCTCAGTCCTTTTCTCTTTCTGGCTGAGGAACATCTCTTCCCTCACCCCTCTGAAATAAATTCAACTTCCTAACCTGGCAGCACTTTTTTTTTTTTCCCCCTGCAAACATGCTTCACCCAGCTAGAAGGGAGTCAATGCACAACAGAGCAAGCACAAAACTTGCAGGTATATCTAGTACTACAGGAAGAAAGACCAGATAGAATAATTGGATTTTTCCCCCATTATCAAGTCATTGATGCCAAAGTCCCTGGGCTTTTTGTCTTGCAAAAGTTACTTACTCCAAAAACGGGTTACCAAATGCCCACGCACTATTAGACCTCACCTGCAACAGCAACAGCTATTTCAGAAGTTTTGGAAAGGAAGATAACAAATACCATTGATGTTGATTTTCAGAAAGTTTATTGCACCAAATGCCGCAAAGAAATGGACCAAAATGATAATGTACATGAACAGCTATAAGAAAAAAACCCCATGTAGTTCGACATTGGTATTCAGTCATTCCTAAAAAAGTCTATGTTCTCCAAACATGCAATAGCAACACACATTTTATTTCTACTATGAAAAACCTGCTATGTATGTCAAATTAGCTCATTTGACCTCCAAAAAAAAAAAAAAAGGAAAATGTCTTGACTATACTCAGTAGTTCAGACTTTATTTTTATTTGGATACTTTTCAATTAAAGTAAAAGTTACACTTGGAGGCAAATTATCATTTTACCTGAACCTTACGTACAAGGGTTTGGTGCACCTGAAAAGAGTTTTTGACTTTAAAGATGCATACGGTAGGGATTAGGGAAGATCAATCTATAATTCTCGAGAATGCTATTAGAAGTGTAAGCTACAAAATCAGTGTCTATTAGTTTTTCGGGGGCAGAAGAAAGTTGTATGCATTAGTTGTGAGAGTACCTATTTAAATTAAAATGTTTAAATCTTGGTATCATTTGGGGTTCAAGAATTCATTTAGATTAAACACTTTTAAATACAATTTAGCAGTTCACTCTTCCCCTCTGTTTTGTCTTGCCTGAAAAACGCATACATTCTTTAAATTTCACCGTGTAAACTGCATTTATGTGGGATTTTGGAAAGACTGTGCACTCCCACTTAACCAAGAAACATGTATTTAAGTTTACAAAATCCCTACATAATACTGATAAAAACAACTTTGGAATATTTGAAAATTAAGCTACATTATCACTTTTCAACACATCTGTACATTCATATCACTTTTCATCCTATTAAAATAAAACCAGAAACATGCCCTAAAAATGTCTAAAAACCACATCTGTAAATACTTACTGCCCTGTCATGCCACACCAATTTACATAAACATCAAGATGCTACTGAAAACAAGTTAAAGACTTTGAGTCAAAAAAAGCCCTAGAAAGAGGAATCCTGTCAACTGAGGTAGTACATTTGATGGAGGGGGAAATACGTAATTAGCTTTCATTACTCTAAAGCCTTTTAAAGGTAACAAAGAGCTTTCATTTTGAATTTTCTTTCCCCCAAAACTAAAACTGTGAGAATAAGATAGTTCAACATGTAATTTCTGAAGAGCAGCAAAATGTTAGAGAAAGCAGCAAGAACTATAAAGTTTTAGCCTGGGCTGAAGAAAATTCAAGTGTTTTTGACCATTGGCTCATATGTCACCACAAGGTTAATTGATACCTTGCCCAAAAGGCTGTTTTTTTGTTGTTTTTTTTTTTTTAATAGTTGATGTAGTTGTTACTGATTACATTATTAATATTGAAATCACTGAATGTTTGCTGACTTCTTTAGTACACTCTGTGATAACAACAGCACATCTTTAAGGTAGCATAGATTTCTTTGAAGCATTGCCAAAGTCTCTTCAGATAAAAACCCAACTTATATTTTAAAAGAACTGCAACTGAATTCTAATTATCTCAGCTACTATTTAAGAATGACATGAAATAGAGAAAGTACATGAAGATTCCTATATACACTCAGGGAAGCAGTTTCATAGCCTTACACATGCACACGCACACGTTCTCCATCAAAAGGGTAGTTTAGGAATATGTTTTGCTCTATGGTTCTTTGAAGTTTGCGAAATAGAAAGCAGTATCTGCTGAAAGCTATATGCAGAGGTAAGTTTACTTTCCAGCAGATATCCAAAGATATTAAGAGTTTCCTTAACTGTAAGCAGGAGAAGAAAACCTGAACCATAGGAAGATTTTGGCCTTTTTCGGCAGAGTACTAGGGAGAAGTATGAAAAATGCAATAAAAGAAACATTTGGAATGTCAGGTCAGAAAACCAGCATAGAAGGAACAGCTTTAGAAGTGTTGTATCAGTATATTAAGTATCCCTCCACGTGGAAACAACCTCTTTTCACAGTAGGTCAGTCTACCTGTCTCCCTCAAAAAGCAACACAAGGTTAATCAAGACCCCCATCACATTTAAACAATTCACAATATGCACATTTCATTATTTCAAATCATTGAAAGTTTACTGTAGAAAAGTCCAAACATCAAGGTAGTAGGAAATAAAAACACTTTCAATAAAAGCGTGTCCCTTCAGTGTTAAAAATCCGTAATCACCAACACGGAGGACTCCCAACTGGTGACCAAGAGTTTCTTATTAGAATTCACTATTTTCAACCAATTGCATTGCCAGCAATTTGCTTGCAAGATGACCATTTCAGACACTGCATCCACAGTGGCTCACAACAGAACGGTCCCACATTGAGTTTTTCATTTAAGAAGGTTTTGATCCTTTGTTCTCTCCTCAGTCTGGTCCATATTTTCATATCCAGCTTAACAGTGCTTTATGCAAAAAAACCTATTTTTTTTACATTCATTTTAATCAACCACATGAAAACAGTGAAATACAAAATTTTATTTTGCTTTCTAGAAACACCAAAGGCCAGTATCAACTAGTGGAGTAGAAGTTTCTGATGTCAGAATAGTCAACCTATTAAGGAAAGGCACCTGGATGACAGTTCAAGATTTCTGTGGAATCCAAAAGACCAATCGCAAACATTCGTAGTAATATCAAATATTGGGGTTTGCCCCCTGCATTTCACTTCAAACAATGTTCTTCTTTTATTACTAGTAACATTGACAACTTGTAGCGGGAAAAAAGTAATACTTTTGACTAAAGGTTTGGTGGGGGTTGTTTGTTGTCTTCTATTGCCCCAGTATGATTGTCTTCAGTTTTTGCCAATTGCTTGGTGCATGTGCGCACGGACATGTGCTGACAGCACTGGCATCACTCAGAGGTTTTTTAAATTCATACTCCTTGGAGATGGTAATACTTGATGACACCAAAACACAGGTTTAGTTCCCAGGACTACAGTGATACAGCAACTCAAGAGTTATTGAAGTTGCATCAGCAAAAAATGTAAACTTGTAGCAGCAGTTCCGTAAGGCTTTCCCACAAAATCCCTATCTCAGAAGTCCATTCCATTCCCTTTCTAGCCGTGGGCCCATTTGAATGCCTCCTCATGAAAACTGAAGCAGCCACAGCTCTCAGCCTCTTGTCCTTAAAGGGAAAAGTCACATCAACCTCAAGCAACACCTCCATTTCCATATAACATTTGGCTGCTGAATCCAGGTTCCTTGTTCCAAGCCCATCATTTCTACTATACAAAATCATGTGTATGCTCCGCAAGAAAATCATATCCCACCTAATACACTTGTGTACAGGAATGCTATATACAGAGTTTACAGCTCCTCCTCCCCAGCAAAGAAACATACACCACACCACACTCACGAGCATAGTATTATGAAATCCATTCTAACCCACTTGTTCTTTTGACTGGTACTTCATAGTTTTGAGCAGCGTTTTGGATGGCAGCTCCTGGTCTGCCACATAGTGTTAACTTTTGTCCTTCGAATAAAAAATAAAATACAAGGATGCAGTATCTTTCTTGATTTAAGTCAGAAGTGAGATTGTAAGAAAAACCTGAATGCCTTTTACGTTATGTAAACTGAAGTCCTCCGATAAAACATCCGGTTGAAATCAGAATCGGAAGGTGGTAGAATGTACGGTCATCACCCGCTTTTCTCAGTGCTCCCCTTTACCAGTGTTTGGCACCTCTGTTCTTCATTCAACATTCCCATTTTCTTAATTTTACTTTAAGGGAATGACTATCCTGAGAATTTAATTTATAAGAGTATTTGAGCAACATATGGGGAATGAGTACTTGCTATAGCAGCCAACAAAGGCAAGTCATTGGATTCAATCCTAGAAATTAAAAAAAGAGACAGAACTTTAAAATATACAGTCACCTTCACATGAGAAACACAAGATGATATTTTTCATCCACTTAAAAGAAACTGAAAGCGTCTTTAAGTCCATTGTGTAATTATTATCTGTTGCCGTTATTCATAACATACCAGAAAAGGTATGTAATAATGTTTAAAATCAAGAAGTATGCTTCCATTTAAGTCAAAAGACAGCAGTAATACACGTTCTGTGCTATATAATTTTTTGTTTAAATAAGGAACCTTTTATTTATTTGCTAAACCATAAGCTTTATCTAGTAGTCTTACCAGTGAGCAGGCACCAGCAAGTGCAGTTTAAGAAATTACTAAATATCAGTGTATGCAAGACTATGCATTTCAAGTTTTGAACAGAACTCAGTTCGCTATACAGCAACACTTTCTCACCAAAAATGACCAAAAGCTGGAATTATTAATTTTTACACAATAACAGTTCAAGGAACATCTCAAACATAGTGGTCAGTTTCCAACCATTTTCAAATGTGAAGCTGCTCGTAGGCCAGGATGTATGTATATATTTTTATATAGTTAACACATATATACATACTGAGAAGAGTGCTTATTTCAGGTTTTCACTATTTACAGCTATATTTCTAAGTATGAATCTTCGAAAATCTGGAAAAAGATAAATTAGATTTAATTTACGGTGCTAAAAAGCATCTTGAGAATGTGTATTCGCTTCTTCCCCCCTTTCTGTTGTCAGGAAGCACATCCTTAAAGGTTATATGCCAATCAAGTGCTTTTTGAGATCCTTTCTTCCCTCAAGATGCAAATGCACTACTCTAATCTTCCAAAAATTCTGAAGTATTTGTCAGGATGAAGTTTTCATTAAGGAGATCACAACAGAAGGGAATGCATATGAATTCATGGATATCTTCCTAATGACCAAAATCCAAACATCCTTCATTCTGAAGATTTTAAAATGACAAATTTGTTCTTGCTGTACAAATGTCTCCTCCCAGTTTCCAGATAGCTCAGTAGAACTCGTTTTATAAGGCATAAGAAAGAGGCGAGTGTTAAATACAAAGCAAGTCCTCATGAGAACAAGAAGTAAACATTTAGATGAAAAGGAAAAAATAAATGCACCAGCTTTTGCCATTGGCTAAGACTGATACCTGCAATACTCACCCCAATACAATTCCTAGTTCTTTTACATGCACTCTTGTATGTCCTCGAAGATATTCTGAAAGCATTTTGCTTTTGAGATACATCTCCTGTAGTCTATCCTCAAGATGCATTATGCACTGTAAACACAGACCAAAAACCTCAGAATGACTTTAGCAATCACATGCAAACATAACAGAAAGGTAAGCACATCACTTTGCCTTCTATCTTAGTTAGAAGATAAACTAAATCTCTACTCCAACATCTAGAAGAGTAAGTAACTAGTTGTATTACAATTGTGCTACCAACATTAAAACATTACACTGCCTCACAAAGAGGAAACTTCTCACAGAACTGGGGCACTACAGCTCTCATAGGTAGCTAGTTTATTGCAAACTCCATATACATTTTCTGCAAAAGTAAACCACTGCATTTCTGCTGAATTAAGCAGTTTTGACTGGGTTCAAAACCACTCAGACTTACTAAGGATCAAGCCAGAATTCTTGAATCAAGATTCTTTGCTATAAGTCAATACTATGTTTCTGAAAGAATCAGTTTAGACAACAGTTCCTAAAATTATCCTTCTAGCTCTACGCCATTCAAGAAACTAAGACTCGGGAAGTGAAAGACACTAGTACCTTACTCATCACAGGACTATAACTCTTTTGCTGACTGCTTCAGTGTAGCAGCTAAGTAACAAATTTATTTTAGGCATTTGTTTTTATTATTCCTACATACTTTTCATTTAAAAGTGCTCAAACATTTGATGCTGATTGCCAAAAGGTAATAGTTCAAGTTGAAACATCCGTTTAATCACTCCCCTTTTCTTTCAGCAGTGGAATGCTAGAAATGCATATTGATTTTAAATAGTCATGGGATGCATGGTAATTTCTCATACACTGGCTACAAGAGAGCAGATGAACCTCAGCTTCAAACAGAGGGAGAGGTTATTTTGGCAAGACAAGGTCAGTAGGTAGCATGTCTTCACAAGGTTAGTAGGTAGGATGTCTTATCAGGTATTTTGTTATAGGACAAAAGATACATTCAATTTGATATATTCCTTCTTTTCACAAGGAAGACCACTTCAGAAAAGTTAAATTAGTTCAGGTCTCCAAACTCCAGGAGATGAAAGCAGGAAGAGCATGCAGAACCTAACATTATCAAACATATAATCATCCAGCAGGCGTAGACAGCAATTAGAAACAGAAGCAGCAAATAGCTTCAGGCCATTGTCCCATGTACTTCAAGATGAATGAAAACCACAAGTATTAGAAATGAGATCTGGTAAAACCTGTTTTGTTAATTAAAAATGTAATGAGGAAGAAAAATAGACTCAGGCCTGTAGGTAGCCTACCATGTATTTTTCTGATTGTCTGGAGCAAGATAAAGAGTTATTATGTTCTTTTTTAATGAGCTAGCATCAAGTCATAATCATGGAAGATGGACATTTTAAAAAAAGTGCTAGATGGTGTTAGAGTAAAATAACTTCTCCACTGGTGGCAAAGGCAAAAGCTTTTTGACAGCAGTTTGATCCATTTCATTTAAACAAATTTTCATTCAAGTTGTTATAATCATAACACTTCTGATTCTGGTCAAAAGGGAGCTTTCTTATCTTTTTTTATTACAGGTAACCCTAATGCCAAAAGCCTGTGAGCACTTCCTTGGTGGTTCAGAGGAACGTGCAGCTGATTCAAAGTAGCAGTTCAACATATTTCAATTCCAGTATTTGTGTAAAGGATTATGGATTTTTTCTTTTTAAGTTGTGAGGGAGCAAGTAAGAAAAAGTCGCACATTATGTTAAAAGCGGGTTGCTTAGGTAATATTATGTGCTTCTCTTGAATACCGGCAAAGAATCAAAAGACATTTTTCCCCACAAGCTTGGTACATGAATCCATTTTGTTAAAAATGTTCATGGGTCTATTTTTTTTGTTAGCTTCCTCTGCAGTTTTTCTCATTGAATAAATGGGGAAAAAAAATAATTTACTACTAAAAATGGGAGAGTAGCTTAAAATGAGTTTAAAGGCGTAGGTAAAACTTTTGACATGATGCTGAAATGCAGCAATCACCACTTCTCTCTCACCAGGGTATACTTCAAAGCTCTCTGCAGAACAGTTAAGAGTCTGAAGTGCCATAAGAAAGGTATCACCACTTGCCTTTCATCTAGTCTCAAGTTGGGTTTTGCTTTTTGTTGTACCACAAAAAGACAAACATGTAAAGAAATGTTAATTCCTAAAGGAAACTTAAAATATTCTGCATTATGCTCATCTCTGATTAGTATATCAGTACGTATGCTTTTGTCCAACTTTAAATCATTAGAAACACTACAATTAAAAAAAGTCACACTTCTCCCCCTAGAGTTTAGCAGAACACTCAACTTCCATGCGCCAATGTTCTGCTTCAGCAGTTGTAAAATCCACTGACAGAAGGATCACAGTTTCTCTAACATGGATTATAGAAAATTTACAGACTACTAGCACTGTCATTTCACTGTTCCTTTTTGTAAGAAAAAGGAAATAAAAAATCCCTGAAAATCATTCCACTTCCAGTCTCCTCCCAAACCATACAAAACTACTTATACAAATCCCAAGACAACATTGAAAAGAACACTTCAATTGCAGAATCAACTCTTCAGTTTAAAAGTACGAGATTTTAAGGTGCGACTGTGCTGGTGTTAGGATACAATTTCAGCCAAAAGAACCCAGAGACAACACTGAAAAATGTACCTGCATATTTTGCCTAGCACCTGACTTCAAGAACTTAGTGTAAATCAATACTACTAATTTTATCCAAAACAGATGCAACTAATACTATTTACAGCTGTTAGTGGTTAGTTCTATCTTCCTCTTCCATCTGCTGGCACAGTCATTACACAGGATTCCTATTAGGTTTCTCAAGGCTATCTGCTGGAGGACAGATCAATTCTGCTAATTGGAAAAGGGATGACTACTGAACAAACCACTCCATCTCCCCTCACCTGCAATGATGCGTTAAAAACTTTATTACAATTACCGCTGTCAGACTTGTAGGTAGTTTTGTTGTAGTAAGAAAACCAGTATTACTGATTTGCCCTAATAAACTCCACTACAAAGAAGGACAGGAAAGGATGTTGTGAGATAGGCAGTATGCAATATGACAAAGCAATATTCCCTGCTGGAACCCACCCATTCCCCCAGGTGTCTCATACCATTAATCCTATGCAGACATCAGCAAGGCTACCCAAGAAAGCACTTGCTGGCAGGGTTGGCTAAAATATGCATAAAATAGAAGGGTCAGATAAACACACAGAGGCATAATTATTTAGAGAGAAGAGGCAACCACTGCATTGGATTGAATAGAAAGCCCAAGTATAGGAAGTTGCATACAAGAACCAGGCTTGGGTAAAGACACTTCAACAACTTTACGAGTAAAGAAGTTTGGAAATTATAAAAAAAAAAAAATAAAAAAATTTCAGAATCCTGAACATAAACACACACTAAAATTGCCCAAACAACTTAAGTTTTGGCACATGTATTTTCAAGAAGTTAACTCTAATTTGGTCTATCAAATGTAAATTACAGCTAAACTACTATCCATTAGTAGACTGTAGCAGGGATTCTTTTCAATATGTTGAAACAACTCTGCATTATTTCAAGCAGTAGTTCATTGGTATAGAAACACAGTGTACAAATCTCTGTATTTTTTACCTGAGTTAAACAATTTTTATCAGGTACAGTCTTTGGTAAAGAAATACTTACAAAGTCAGCTGAGACGTTGAGTTTGTAAAGCTGTAAAATAGACTGCAATAAACTGGATACTTGACTTGAAACCAAAACATCCTTGCCTAACTTCATACTGTCCATCATCTTTCTCTGGCTTGTAGCTACTTGTACATTCCATTTATCTGTGTCTGCAATAATGCAGACAGCTTCTGCTATGGGCTCATCTAGCACTGGGTGCTGCAACAGAAACAAAATACAATTATGTGACACTGCCATATACATTTCCACATTTTTCAGGTTCTACTTTTATTCATACTGAGGTAGGGAATAAGAAAGTGATTCAGTGAATGTTTTTGTCCAATAGGGAACAAAAGGCATCTTAAAAATGATAAGCAATACCAATTTCAATGACAGGATCTACATTCAGCAACTTTGGATCAGGTAAGTCTTAAGCACCAATTTGATCAAAGCTTCAAAATCACTACTTCATTTTATTTTTCTTCATGTATTCCACCTGCCCTGAAAAGATGGGTTTCTTTCAAAATGAGCAGAGTAATAATTATACTGATCCAGTGATGGTGAAACTATGTTCAATGTTTCAGAGGTATGTGAGAGATTTTATTATGCATAATCAAGGGCAGGGTATCATAGAATCTCAAAATTGTTAGGGTTGGAAAGAACCATCTTGTCCAACTCCTCCTATCAAGGCAGGGTCACCTAGAGCAGGTGACACAAGAACATGTCCAGGTGGCTTCTGAATGTCTCCAGAGAGGGAGACTCCACAACCTCCCTGGACAGCCTGTTCCAGTGCTCTGCCACCTGCAACGTAAAGAAGTTCTTCCTCGTGTTGAGGTGAAACCTCTTGTGGGTTAGTTTATGGCTGTTACTCCATGTCCTGTCTCTTGGCGCCACTGGAAAAGTCTGGTACCACTATCAACAACCACCTTTAAGGTATTTATATGCATTAATGAGATCCCCTCCGTCTTCTCCAGACTAAAAGGTCCAGGTAGTACAGTCTCTCCTCATAAGAGAGGCCCTTTGTTGGACCCTCTTCAGTAGCTCTTTGTCTTTCTTGAAATGTGGAGCCCAGAACTGAACACAATATCCCACATGTGGCCTCACTATGACCGAGGAGAGTGGGAAGATTATCTCCCTCAACCTGTTGGCCACACTCTTCATGATGCGTCCCAAGATACCATTGGCTCTCCTGGCTGTGAGGGTGCACTGCTGGCTCATAATCAACTTGCCATCCACCAATGAAGAGATAGCATCATATTAGACCAATCTGATGTTTTTTAAAGAAGTTACATACACAAACATCACTGTTTTGGATATTACATGCAGTCATGCCAGCAGGATGATTCTAAATCACTATTGAGAGAAGCTGCAGACAATTAGTAGATAAGCATTTTAAATTGTATATTGAGGTCACACAGTTATTTCAGTGAAAGCTTAGTTTCAAATTTTATAATTTAAGAGTACCTACAGCAGAGTAAGAACATGGCAAAGCTCTTATCCATAATTACTTACTGTAGTCACTTATTTCTGCTATGGTTTAGCATTATACAGGCTTCAACAAGATTTTACCTCCCTTGCAACACAAGACACTAAGTGGCAGAATAAGATATTTCAACTTGCATGTCTTTTTTATGAAATACAGATAATTCTGTCTGCTATTGTGACTGAAAAGAGAAACAGCTTGAGGGTTTTTTTTCTTTGTGCTTATCTTTGAAGAGAAGCCTTAAGAGTATATAAAGGAAAGCACATGATTCTTGCACAAACAGTCTTTGAATACAATGACTTAAGGATGTACACCTTTCAAAAAGGAAGACATAGAAGGTGTGGCTGTCCACAACAGGTAAGTAAAGAAGAAGTCTATTGAAATAACTTGCTTCTGTAGATCTCAGTAATATCGCAACTCCTGCTATGATTCAGAACAGTACTTCAACTCACATGCATTGCATGAAGTAGATCTGCTAGTAGACACTGCTTGAGTTTTTCATCATTATTTATTCCGTGTAGCACTAGATCAGGGATATATGTATGACAGTAACCACCCAGAAGTGATCTTCCGAAGTTTTTCACACACTGACTGCTGATGGTATGTGACCTGAAACACAGAAACACAAAGCAGGTAAGATTTTTTCCTGACAAGCTGCATTCAGATTTTACTTGAGTGCAAAGCTAGGTTTATCACTCCCATGTCAACTGAAAATATTAATCAACAACTGTACCCAAAGTGCATGTAAATTTTCACACCAGTAAACATTTACTGATGCTCTTTGAAACAAGAATTTTAAAAGCTTAAATTTAACAATGATTCTTTCAAATTCATAAATAAGGAAATGTACACATATTAGAGTTTGTGGTATGTATGAACTCCCTGTTCTGCAGCTAACAAATTTGATAAATTTGAGTTTTCTCCAACTCTCATGCTTAAGGTAGGTCTAGAAACCTACCTTAAGAATCATCAAGCTCCATATGAACTTAAAATGCCCAAAAGCTTTCAAATAAAATGCCCATATTTATTCCAAATCTGCCTTTGACCTGTCAACTACGTCGAATCAGTTACCAGTTTCAGCAAAGTTTAGCAAAGTTTTGCTTTTCCTCAGTTATTGTGTCCACAGAGGTTTTAATATGAAACGTTTGACCACTTTTTGCTACACATTTGAAGTATACCTTTGTCGGAAAACTTCACTTCCCTAAACCTGCTCTTTCTTTTTGTCCAATCTGTTTACAAGAATTCTGAGCACATCAGTATCTGTTACTGATTTGTTTGCAAGGAACTTAGTCAAGATCCCAGGGGATTTCAGACTTGCAACTCAGAAAAACTCTAAAGCAGCAACAGCTTTTGATTCCATTTAGTTCTAAATTAATCAGACTACTTTACCTTGGTAAAGGAAGTTCCACTTCTGCAAACTCTTCAAGTCGTTTGCTGACATTATCATGATGCACTTCATCATGGATACAAGAGTCACCTTCTTCATCACTGGCTCCAAGAGCGCTGTCTGAACTCTCGTTCCTTGGAATGTCCCCTTCAACCCTGAAGGTGGTTTTCCTTTTGGCATCCCCATAGGGGACATCTTTAGCACCTACTTTAGGGGAATCCTGTTTGACAGCAGAATCTGCTTCTACGCAGTCAGAGGAATAGTTCTCTAGACTGCCAGAGCATAAAGTTCTATTTTCTTTCATGTTTGGCAATTTTACAGTTTCTGTGTTATCTGTGGGCAAAAGCAGTTCACTAGACATTGTATTGATTAAATTAATTTCAGTTCCTTTGCTTTCCATATGCTGGTTAGGTATACTCTCCTCCTCCTCACATGGCGGGATTTGTGCATAACAGACATTCTGTTTACTGAAAGGTATAAAGGCAGCTTCACAACTGTCCTCTTGATTCTGCAAAGTGTCCACAGCCAGATTTGTGGAACTTGAGGCACAGTGTATCACCTCTGGACTTTTTCTAAATTCTTTCAGATTTTCTTCCATTTCCTTTCTATGAGTTTCCAAGTCTGACTCTGGTGATGCAGAACTTCCAATCTGAAAGGTGACCTTTTCTAAGTGGGAGCTCCTGTGGCCAGACCTTTCAGGACAAGGTAAAGCAGATGACCTACTAGAAAACTGCTTTTCTGTTTTTCTCTCATTCTGGTTCTTGTTCTTCTTAACATCCACTAAATCCTCTAATTTAGACAATTCTTCAGAGTGATAGGATACAATTACTGTATCACTGACAGTTCTTTTCCTACCATCAGCTGCTCCGTTACAGAAACTGCTGGTTAGACAGTCAACAGATGCTTCGGAGCTCTGACTGGCCTTTCTTATCACTTCCTTCTTTTCTTTTGAGGAGACTGGCACAGTGTGAATGCTTTCTGGGTCATGTACCCACTCTACAACACTGTTGTTCTTACTTCCATCATTCTTTGGAGGTAGGATTGGAGGCACAAGAGCAGGTTCATTTTTAACAGTTACAACCACATAATCAGACTCCTCTACCTCTCCCTTCTCTAGTGCAGTTGTGATCTTGCTTCCATTTAGGACTTGCTCTCCTTCCCCAGCCTTCTCACTCCACATCAGCTGATTTTCCTGCAGCTCAGAGCACCGAATGAAGTAAGTTAGAACATAGAGCAAGCGCTGCACCAACTCCTTGCGTTTTCCAACAATAACAGTTCGAGTCAATCTAACCGGAGAGCCTATAGCACCATAGAGATCACCTACACAAGAAAACAAAAATTTCACAGGCTTAATTTGATTGTAATATAATCTATACTGGTAAAATTCAACATATTTTGAAATGGCATTTATTATGGACATAATTCAGGCAGTTAATTTCTTTTACCGTGAATTCATAAAACTTTAAAACGAAGAATAAAGAAAGACAAAGAAAGTCCCTACACCTGGTTTTTGTACAGAAGTGTTTTGGGAAGAACTAAGTGCTATTACTTATTTTCCTTCTGTTCAAAGCCAGAGTTTTCCATTTACACAATGATTACAAGATATTATCACTTGGAAACTGACAGAAGAGAGGGGTGAAGAAGAATGTGGACCCATAAAAACTTCAAAGCCAGCTATACTATTTTCTATTTTTCTACTTACTTTCTTTCACATCAAAGTTATTTAATTTTAGTACAACGACTTTTTTCTGTAGAGCACAGGCATGTTTAGGCATTCTTACATAGATAAAATGTAAATTAAATTTTTCAAGACTAACATATTAAAAAAAGATTAAATATTAGCTTAATAAATAAAGTTCAGAAAAAAGAGGCATGTAACTACCTTAATGAGCAAGGCACATGCGATGTACCTGGAGTGAACCTCACTAACATGAACATTTATCTGTGGCAGGGGTCAGTGAGAACTAGAAAATTTCACTACTTAAAATACAACTGTAATATGAAAGGTAGGCTGTTCAACATAATCTAAGTCCCCCCAAGAATTACTTACTTGCTAGATCATTTATCCTGAAGAACTCCTTTTTAAACAGAGCTAAGGTCATATATATCCTATTTTCAACGTATTTGTTTGAGAGAGTGGTAACTATCTTCCAGTTGCTTATAATCACCTATCAGCTAAAGGGTTTCTACTCCAAAGTTCTTGGAAAGTAAACACAGCTAGCCAGTAAAGATGTGTTCACATACTCTCAGAAAAGCTGGCCTAACTCAAGAAGTGTTTGCTATCAGGTTGAGTTAACCTGGTTGTCTTCACTTGACATGCATTACAGAACACCCCCTAAATTGTCTTTGCTTAACCCAGGTGTGGCTGCTCTTACCAGCACATGGGATACAGCCAGCAAAAACTCAATTTTCTTCAGCTACCTTAAATGCTGAAAGCAGGCTTCTCTGCCTTGAGACTTTATCAGATACCTGCTAATCTCCTACACTGCTTTAGGTGCTAAATCCTCACTCTGAGCTGCTCAAATGCTCTTCTAAACAGTTTGCCATCAGGATTTTGTACTAGAACTCAAGACACAACATCAAAATAAAGTTCTAATTACCACTTCAGAAAGGTTTCTGCCAAGGGCAAGGGGGCCTCTGGCTTCAACAGGAGGACACAAACACAGCAAAAAACCTCCAAATAACATATTTATGCCCCGCCTCCTCCTCACTATACAGAACATACAAGAAATAAGTCTTCCAACTCCATTTCTACAAACCAAGGGGCAATTCCATGGCTCTCACTGTCTCTCCTGTCAAGATCTGCCATTTCCCATGATTCCAGTGATGCACTGGAGAGGCTGCTATGTGTTGCCATCTTCCCTCAGCTAGGAACACTATTGCAACCAACTTCATAGCCTAACAAGCCAGCAAATTTATTCCTCTGTAACAAATTAACCTCAAAGCCTGGTAGGCCACAAGGACAAGCAATTTGAAAGGAATGGGAAAGTACCATTTTACTGTTGAGTTGAGCACAATTGTTATGGAAATCAGATTCAGGCTTCATGTTCATTTGCACAATAGGCTTTTATATAAAAACATTACTAATATGACAGTAAAAAAAGTTAAAATTGTGATCTTCAAAACATTCTAATATTTATTTTTAATACTATTAGATTGAAGCTGTTTAAGAGAGAGTATGTCTTCCTGATAGCAGGACTTACAGTTGCATCAGTATGTAACTGTACCTGATACGTAATAAATAATAATAAAAATACAGGTCTGAAGGTAGAAAGACAGGTATGTCAAAATCCTTTCCTCAGTAAAATGCCATTTCCATTCTTAAGCACTAAGTCACATGATTTATTTTTTTTTTCCCCTCCCTCATCTTAAAGGAGACCAGCAGAGGGCAACATCATACTTCCATGATTAGTTCTTGCAACCTCCTAATAATGGCTTTTTGGGCTTTATATAAGAATGAAACAAAACCAGAAAGCATTTCAAGTTCAGGCACTGAGAATTTGGCAAGGCAAAAAGAAAAACAGGCTCTTGACTAGCCACCAGTGGTGACTCCTGGGAGCGACCACAAGAGCTACTGCTGAGCTTATGCCTTCAGTCCAGCTGGTTTTTATAATGTCAGGCCTGGTTCCACCCTCAACACCATGAACACACTTCTAATTTCTCCTTCAGTCTAAACTCTTTAGACATCCTAAACCAGAAAAACAATTCTACTAAAACTACATGGCCAGGGTAGCAATTCTTAAGTTTCATAAAGGCTTCTGAGAACAACAACCATAACAATTAGTGAGAAACACAAGCAGTGGCACAGGGTAAAAGTCACATTATTGCCTGAGCGTGCATGTGTGTTATTTTACGTGGCAGTATAGTATAGCAGTTAAAGTGAAGGCTGCTCTGATGTCAGACTTGCATCTGCTGCCAAGAAGAGAGGAATTTTAAAAGACTTACCACTTTAAATTATTCTCTCATTTGAATTATTCTCTCAGCTTTCACTCACCTACTCATTTGACATCAGTTATTTAGTCCCCTCTATCAAGATAACTTAATAAGCTACAAAATATTTTTCAGAGAAAGCCTGAGGTGTGGGGCATAATAAAAAAAACCTTGGACCAAGCCCACTCATGTAACCATAAATGGAGGTGCTCCCACTTGCTAGACCTCAGATTCATTGTCTTGCTGTCTACCCTAGCTTCACGAGAAAGAGAGAAAAGAAGGTAGCCAAGGCAGTTGCAACTACAAAGGGCCTCCAAGACCCAGGAAACTCCCTTCAATCCAGTTTGTTCTCTCTTGTTCTTTCCCAAACTTCTCAGACTGTTCACAGCACTTGCATATCTTAATACCTTTCATATCAAGTTACTTAACCAGACAGCATAAGAGATGACGATAACAAAGAATAAAAAGCAGGATATACAAACAGGCTTCCAAATGCTCTGATTAACCAGGCAAACAACACCTATTGCTACCAGCAAACGTGCCCTGGATCACCAGTGGCTTATACCTAAAAAGAGAGCATGAAGGCACTAGTTATAGAGAAGTCTGAAGGTTTCCATTTCCTACTGACCAAGTTGTGCCCAGAGAGGGTTATATGGATGGGATTTTGCCAGCATGTTTACAGATTGTGATGTGCGCTTCTCAGAGAAGGCCTTGATGGGAGGATGGTCAACTGGCATTACTGTTGGGACCCAAGCCAGATGATACGTCAGCACTGCAGTCAACAAAGCAGCAAAGAACCTAGGAAAAAAAGAGTATGTCCAGAGTAACATCAACAAAAGAACAGCCCATTAAGTACTTCAACATACCCACATGCACTGAGAAGCACACAAGCTTTTTTTAAGAAAAAAGGAGTGGGGAAATCTTACTGATTTTTGTTGATCTGTTCTATCAGAAACGTAAATTCTTTAAGAAAACGCTGGCATAGTTGATTCTTTTCCAGGGTACTGGACATCATATTAAGCCACACAGGCTCTGCAATCCTTGGAACAGAATATAGGTTCCAGATGGTAATTCTGCTCAAAGAAAATTCCCAAAAAGTAAGCGTTAATATGCACATTTCAGGCTTGCAAATAATTACAAGTAGCTCCTTTGCCCTTCTATTGTTCACTGATTTTACTTATTTTTGTGAGATCAAAGAGACTAAACAAACTGGAGGAGTTTTTCCTCTTCCAGTATTTACTAGTGTCCAGAACGCTAGCCTATTTAGTTTAGAATATCAGTAACCTAATGTCTTCAGATGAATTACATATTTGCCTTCCGTTTCTTGCATTCCTGTGCATATTTGATTCAGAAAAGCCATCCAATTTTGAGGGGAAAAAGAACTCATTTGATTCCACACTCCAGCTATTACACAAACTCCATCCCACTAAAGCCTTCTCTCTCTCCTGCGCTAATTTTCTTAGCCTCTGACCATTCCTTCCTTTCTTAGGTATCAAAAAGAGACCCTTTGACTGAATCTTTCTTGCCAGTTACATTGTTCAGTATCTATGAGTAGGAGCAGACAACTCATCTGCCTGAATACAACGATCCTCTCATCTGCACAAGCATCAGGAGAACCCAACTCTTGACGAGATCTTATAGAATTTAAGTGACAGTACTAGGAACCACAGTACCACAGAACTACTTTTACTCTCATTTGCAAAATGGCTGAGCTGGTGTTGCTCAAGTTTTCTGAAAACATTTACCTAGTACCCAAAGCAGAAAATTCATTCATGTTAACTTCAAAACTGTCTAAAATACCAGACCTTGCATTTAACTGAAGTGACAAATATCTTTTGAGGGGCATGAAAAGAGCTCTCCTTGTAATTCAGAATTCCATCAACTCACCTGAATTCTCCCAGGGCATCCATGACACGGCTGATATAAACCTGCACTCTCTGGCTGGATTCTGCTATTTTTCTACATGAGATCATGGCCTTGATTAAGAGTTAAAGACACAAAACAGCTTCTTAAAGGATTCGCATTCTTCATCTTTTTAAGCTTCATTAACATGTAAAAATAACTAAAATCTAGCCCCAGTCTTATACAGCCATTCAGGACAGCAATAGCTGCCAACCTCCCTCCACCTCATGAGACCAATCCCTAATACTGGGCAAGGGGAGAGAGGTGAACATTTCTAAGAGAGCAAGAGGAAGACAGCCAACAAATATTTTGTGTCTGTCTTTTAGAGACTGCACGGAAGGATAGAATATCATAATTTCCACAGTCTACAGAGAGACAAGAAAAACTCATAGTGAAATACGGTGAGAAGGAAAGAAAAACCACCCGTAGCATAACTCTCCATTCTAATTCTTCTTAGAAAAGAAACCGCACCCCTTTCAGCAAATGCTAAATTCCTACACTGGGCTCAGGTTCAAGACTGCATGTGTAAGGAGGGAGGAAAGATGGAAACCACACACCTTCTCCCACTCTTCATCTATCAGATTCTAGAAATACTTCACTTTGATTGACATTTATTTTTCCACATTATGCCAAATTAGTATTCTGTACCTTTTCTATTGCATATTTCAGCTTGTTCATGTGAGATTCAAAAAGAGGAAAGTGAGAGAAAAAGAAATCTTGGAAGTTTCTTTGTGCTTCTTCTTTTTCAGGCAGAGAAAAGATTATGCTGATCGCAATTTTTTTCCTCCGAACCATCGCAGGATTGGAGCTGCAGCTTTCATCAGCCATACTAAACATTTCTTCAGTGGACCTGTAAGACAGATTGGTTAGGACAGTTACGTATGTATTGAGAGATAATTAATCTTCTATCCATACCGCTCCATAAAGCAGAAGGTCTCTTTTGACTGACTACGTACGACTTTGCTGTCGTGCCTCTGAACAGAGGATACCTGACATTTTGATACCTAAGACTCATCCTTGTTCAAATAGAAGGAAGACAACCCCCAGAGAGGCACGGTGTGAACACTCTGCTTCTGAAACAGAGCTACTACAAATTCCATCCTGGATTTATCTTTGAGGGAGATAAAGATAAGAAAATGGAGATAGATCACACAAAATAATTACCCAAAAAGGTTAAAGGTAACTTCAGTGCTGTGAACTGCATCCAGCACTCACTGCTGAGCACCTGGACAGGAGTATCTCCATGATGCTCTTAAATCTGTACTGCTGCTCATGAGGGAAGTTAGGAAACATGCTACTTGTTCTGTTCCAGCGTATTAAGATAGATGCCTACACTTACCCATACAAAATAAAAAAATCCTACCATTTAGCAATTACTGTGAAAATACAAACTTTACGCCTACCAATACATGTGTGCCCAGCACACATGAACAGAACAAAAACGACAGAAGAACAGAAAAAAACGACAAAAAACAAACACCACAAACAAACAAAAAACAAAACTAAACAAACAAAACCACAAAAAAAACCCAAACAAAAAACCAACACCAACCCACAAAAATCCAGTGGTTATGATATAACCATTATTATTTCCCCAAGTTCTGTTTATTTCCTTGATATTTTTGCCACATTTCTTTCAAGAATTGTCTCTCTCTTTGATATTACACGTGGGTTGTTACTAGGATCAATACTGGTCATTGTTTTGATTATCAGCCTGGCCTGTGCATCAAAACACACCTTCAGTGAGTGAGCGAGTGAGTTTGCAGATGATGTCAAATGGAGAAAATGGTCAATAAACTGGAGAGAACTGTTCAGAGAGAGGCTGTGGAATCTCCATTCTTGGAGATTTTCAAGACTCAATTAGACAAGTTTCACAGCCACCTGATGTAAATTCCAAGCACAGTGCCCACCACACACAGGCAACTGATTTGGATGATATCCATAAGCCTCAGCCCAGCATAAGATTTACTGTGATGATACAAAATGGTGGCAGTTCCCCCACCTTGTTCTTCCATAAATACTTGCATTGCAGTGCTAGATATTGATACTGCTGAGTTTACAAAATTATTATTTTTTTTCTCAACCAGTCCACTGAAAAAAACATCTTATATATATATATATTATTTATATACATAAGTAAAACATTATGGATAAAATATAATTTGGAAGGAACTTTAATTAAATAATGTCTTTAAATCTACTGAGAAATTATAGGGGAAAAAAGAGTAAGAAAGACAAAGCCAGGAAGACATCCAGAGCCGCAGCTCATTTGGAAACAGGTTGATTATGGAGTTTTTTCATAATTTAAGACTGCAATACCAGTGAGTGGTAATTAAAAGCTGTGCATATCAGAATTGTCTTTAAATGGAGTCTGTGGTATTTATAGACCACTATGAAGCAATTAACAAAAGGAAAGACTCAGAGCTAAGCATTCATTCTACATCCATTCTAAAAATAAGTCGTTTACAGTCGAATTGGTTTGAGAAAGTTAAATATACAAGAGTTTCGCATCATAGAGTTATGAGTCCACGAATACAGGAAAAAGCACACAATAAAACCCCTGCAAAAACCAGCTTGTGGGAAACCAGAGTTCAAGACAAAAACACAACCTCATTTGAACTTCAGGAACTTGCATGCAGAGACAGAAATTCCCAAGGAAGTCAGGAAAGGATGGTCAGTCAGCACCTAAGAAACACCACAATCTTTTGTGCTGCTTCCCAGGAACAGTAATTGAAGAATTTAGGTCTGCGAGAGAAGCCTTTTCAACAACACTGCTTAATCTAGCTTGCTTGCCAATCGACTATAAGGAGTTCCAGTAGGCATCTCATTTTCTCTGAGCTATTGGCCCAAAACATCAGTCAGAGAGACTGTAGAATCTTGGCAGTACAAAATAAAGTGCAAACTCCGTGGCACTGAAGAATTCAGCCAGAACCCTACTGTTTCTCTAGCAAGTAATCAGAAAACAAGTATTTGAAGAGGCTTTTTGGCTTAAAAAGAACCTCAATTCAAGAGTACTTCTAGACAGTGAAAAATAATAATGTCCTGTTTCCAATATCTTTCTCAAGCATAGATTCTCCAGTGTGGAAGAAGAAAACCTACTTGCTACAGTGAACAAGCAGTCCAAAGAGGATACTTTCCTTTATACAATTTGTAACTTTCAGAACACTTTGAGGGAATTTGTATTTGTGAAACTTTGTCTTATTTACCCTAAATGTTTTAACTTGTCTACATGGGCTGCTGTCAGCCTTATTTCTTTAGGCAACTAGGCTGCAAAGTACTTCAGTTTAATGAAAGCAAAACGTTTACTAGCTTGTTCTCAACTGCCAGTATGATTTAGAAAGCAAGACTGCTATATTAGCACCATGGCACAATTCTTCATGTCAAAAATAATTCACTAACAATATCTAGGAAAAAGCTGCAAGTGTTGACATTAGGGAAAGAAGTCTTTTCAAAAAAGGTTTCATTTTTATTTTTACTGACTATTCTAACTGGCAGGTTTTAAGTTTCTCTTAACTGAAAACAGTGGAAAGAGAGGCCAAAGATCAGGAAACTCTTGTAGCTCTCCACTAATTCCAAGCTGTATCTGGGTACAGGTGAATGAGTACAGTGAGAAGAGGAGCCATTTGATATTTTGCACCAACAAAGGAAGAATTTGCTTATTAGCTATGAAAAGTCTGCTGCATTCCATGCTTTGTTATGCCACTGGGCTACAAAAGCTAATAAAATTCCAAAACAGAAGCCAAGCTTTTTGATCACAGCTCTTTTTTTCTTCCTGTTTTGGCAGAAGTCACATTAGGAACATCCTGTACCAGCCAAGAGAATTGTCATGGGCTATTACTCCAAAATTTCAGTAACTGCTCACTAGTCAGACTTCATTACAGTATAATGTAATTATGGCAGCAGTGCTGTTACAGTCCTTTTCATCTCAACAGGATGCTCTGCTCCTTCAGAAACAGCTTAGTTTATTTTTCAGAATATGGCTTCAGATGCAGCCTATATAAAAGTAAGTATATTTTAAATGGGGCTTTGAAGTTCATGTTCATCCAAAACTGTATCTTTCTTTATACTAGCAATCTTATGTAACATGCACAGAAGATAGACTGAGTTGACAGCATTTTAAAAGGACAAATCTTGTTATTAACAAAAGAGGCTTAAACTCTATTTGGCCTAAATTACTGCCAAACAGCCATTGTAAAAAGAAAGGTGTCGCACTCACCACCTTGGAATAATTCCATTCTCTAAACTGGTTGTCTGACTTCGGAGCCAGCGACGTTGATAGCTGCTAGAAGATGATGATGAAGAGCTCGGAGATGGAAAAGGAGTAACCAGAAGACTGCTCAGAGACGCTATGAAGAAAGCAAGAAACCCCATGTATAATGAAATACTTCATACTCTAACTGGGAAAATTTCTCACAAATATTGCTCTTGCTTGTTGATCTTTTTACGCAACTCACAACAGGAGAGATGATTATTTTAAATAGATCTTGCTGCCTGAGGACATTCTTTTGCTATAAAATCATAGATCTTCCCTACTAGAACACACTAAAATTTATCTTATTGTCATTAAAAGCAATCTTTCCCAAGAGGTATTGCCCTCCCATTACAATAGACAGGACTTCTGGTCTTTCGACACGCTTCTATTCAGTGCAAAAAAAAGTTTCTCTTTCACTTGTTCTAGTAAAGGCTCCAACCAGTTCTTCTTCCAAATTATAAATTGGTTAAGGACCCAGAACATGGTGGCTGTAAACAAAGAATATAATTACAAATATTCTTGCATTAAGGCTTGCAGCAAAGGCAGAAGGAAAACCACCTAACAGATCAAAACAATTTTGGATTTACAGGTCATGAGTTGCCTATATTTCAGGTGAATCACTGCACTAAAGAATTGTAACAATTACAAAAGCAGGCAAACAAGACAGACAGCAGATACCTGACCGAGCAATGCCACTGTCTCTGTCCTCATTTTGTCCTCTGCTGGGCATATCAACAGGTGTGCTGTGTGCTAAAACAAACAGACCAGATCAATAGAAAATATTACATAACTCATCAGACTTGTCAGCATTTTAAAAAAAGTTTAAAGGTCATACACAAAAAAAATTTCATCTCTTACTCCAAATCAACAGTATGGTGTGAACAGAGGTGGCAGCAAACAGTATACCTATACTAAGTATCATGTTACTGGAGGAAGGTTACTTGCCCCAATGTAAATTCAAAAACATCTCTAAGGAGCTTAAGAATACAAATACAGTCTGCATTATCAGAAATCCAATATGCACTCAGAGTGAGGGCTGGTGGTACTCTCATCTGTCACTCTGATAAGGTTTTTTGAGTGTGCAAGATTGTAATTTAACACAGGTTAACACCATAATTATATAGTTAAATACAAATAAAAGCTTCTGTTCTACTCCCCAAGTAGAGATTTATTGTCCACAAAGCCTCACAGTAAGAAATATTCAGCCTATGTCATATTACATGGAAGTGTTAGTAGTGCAGAGTAACTCAAATCATAGAGCATGCAAGATTTGCAAAGGCTGTGAAGAAACTGCATTGGTACTCCAGTTCACATTTTCGCAATTAAGAGAAGTAGTTAGGCCTAAGATCTACCCACCTGCATAGGTCATCATTATGCCTGTAAAAGGAGATTTTATGTAGCTTAAAGTTTAGAGAATTAAAGATTTGATATTGTTAAATTAAAAAAACCTTAGAATCTCCCAGATTTAGCTCAAGAATTAATTTTGAATGTCTGCCATCAAATTAAAAAAGGTAGCAAGAAGTAAGACAAGAAAAACCTGTACACCAGAAAGACACCTGTACACTAGCAAGAAACCAGCAGTAAGGCAGGAAACATAAATTCTCTAAGAAACATGAGGGCTAACTTATTATTAAAAACGCTGCACAAAAATATAAATAAAAGTAAACATATTAATTAGAAAATAAGTATGAACAAACCCCAATCAATGTAGGGTTTTTTTGGAAGGAATATTTTTGAGTATATGCCAGATACACCTGTTGTCACTATTTTAAACCCTCTGTTTCTAGAGAGTAACTATGTGTGTCCTGCAAAGATCCAGAAGGAGCTGGATTTGTGTGTGCATATGGATGGGTCACACTGTGGCTGGCATTCCACACAAACCTGCAAAGAAAGAAGCACTGCGGATGAGCCGGAGGGGGCCTCCTTCAGACACACCCTGCAACAGTTTGCTGCTACACAGCTGTAACACACCTAGGAAACAAAAGCAATGTAGAGAAAATGCAAAAAAAAAAAAAAAAAAAAAAAAAAAAAAAAAAAAAAAAAAGAAAAAAGGTAAAAAAATGCACCAAAAACCAAGGAGGTGATGTAACAGGGAAAAAACCCCAAACTGAATGAACAGATGGCCTCATGTTGTCAGAAAGACATAGAAGCTGGAAATATTTACCTAAGTTACTTCCACTGCGACAGGTTCCCAAACCATTCTGATTTGAGCTCAGTTTTCCCAGGCTGGGATCTTGGTTGATGTATTCAAAGCTATCTTGCAAGCTAAAATAGGGGGAAAAGACAGTGTTCCTTAACAATGTGATCAACAGGCATTAATATTAACTTAAGAATTAGGTTCAATTTATAAAAAAGAGAAGGCTGAACATGAACTTTAAAATCAAATTCAGGGACAAGTAGCTTTCTGAAACTGGAAGGAAATAGGAATTTATTCTTTATATACACTCCCTCTTTCAACTATTACAAGTTTCTTTATGTCACATTCAGGATTCAGTTTATTCACATTTGCCTATTCTGGGGACAAGTCAAAAACAGAACAGATGAGACTGTGTGTTTGTTGAAGGCAACAGTGTCATTGCTGAAGGAAACAGCAGTGGAATATAGGGAAACAAAGCATTCTCAACACATACTACTTCTTCACCCTTCTGGCAGCAGGAAGAGATAGAGCCTTTGAGCACCTAACCTCTGAACTTTATTGCATGCCCTGGACAAATTAAGAAGCAGTAATTTGCAGAGATTTCTCTTTATTAAAAACTTGAGAGGGCCTGACTAGGATACATTAAGAGAATCCTTCTCCACAGCTGCTGTTCCTCATTTTCTTTTAGGACTATAAAAGGAGAAAGAAAGACAACTGCATTGGACAGAGAAGGAAAAAAAAAAAATGTTCTTACTTATTGTTGCTTCCACTGAAGCTTCCTACCCTGGCTGAGAAGACTTTACTTATCATCAGCTGTGGGGGAGAGCTGAAAGGATAAACAGTCATTTCAGTGAGTCATCAATTCCAAGTGCCTGACAAGAGAGTGCATCACAGAAAAGGACACTCACCGTATGTAGTGAATTTTCAAGGTGGAGCCTTTGTAACTCATTGCCACTGAGCCAAACATCATTTCTCCCAGCATATTGACATCAGAGGCCGGCCTAGTGTACTATACAGACGAGAAGATGGGAAGGGCAAAATCGGTAATAATTTGGCATATTATTTCAATTTAATATAGTGTCATAGTGCTACATTTTGAATGGAAAATGCAGGGTAAGATCAGTCTGCACTCAGTGTGGTTTCAGCACACTGAATGCAAGTACCAACAAGTGCAGTGGAAGACATACTCCATTTTGCTCACTAGATGGGCATTGCCACCCTTGTTCCAGGGGCAAAGGCAAGAAAGAAGAAAAAAACATACTGGATTTCCAAAGAAACAGCTGTGTCCAGCAACATTGCCATACAACAGAGTGTTAGATAAACCTGTAGGTGTTCACAAGACTCGCATTCTGTGGTCTGGATCCCCAAACAACAGTCTTCTTTATTCAAATGAGTAAATTCTTCTTCCCTGCCCTTTTGGAAAGCATCTTGGAAACATTTTTCATTGCAAAAGAGTTTGGAAAATAGAAGTGCAGTCTTTAGACCAGTTCCTTATTTTGTTTCAAAGACTGATTATCAATAGCAAATATGGAGAGAAGTTTGTTAATTCTGAAGGAAATCCCTTACCTTCCAGTTAAATATAATTTTTTCCCCATCTCAATTTATACATGCTGCTAATTACACTTTTCTAACTGAAAAATTAATGCTTTTACTTAGAAACAGCCAGAGTATCTAAAAATCAGCTCTCTTAAAAGCTTCATGTTATATTAAGACAGATTAAAGAGATTCTTAACAGCTTCTTCAGAACGGACCTGAAGCACAGGGAGACAAGAAGAGAGAATGCTGCTACTAGATTTTAGATTAGATTTCCTTCAAATATAAGGCCAAGATAGACCCAAAGGTTAAGACGCACCCAATGTTCCTATTCTGTAACACTTCAAGGACTAGACAGATATCTCAAGGTTCAGATTAATTTATAATACAATAGAAGAGTAAGTCATTCAATACATATAAGTGAAGGCTTTTGTAAACTAACTTCTTTAGTAAAATGGATAAATAAAAGCAAAAAAAGTAACGAGTATTACCTGATACTTCGGTATCTGTTCTTTGATATTTTGCATGCAGCTCATTGTGGGACTATGGGAAGAAATATTGTTGTTCCCATTGCTTGCTTGGCAATTCTTGGCAGAAGTCTTTACAGAAGCCTCATCTGCCATTTTCTATGTCAAAACAGAGATAAAATCTATTAAAGTAAATATGAGAACTCCCATCTCTAAACATACCACAGCAAGAATTTCCTTAACTACAGGAAAGCAACAGAAATAAAAAATACTCTTATTTGGTTCAAAAAAAAAATCTATCAGTTTTAAAATATTTTTTTAAAATGCCAGCATCAGAGCAAGTAGATAACTACTATCACATTTACACTGCCAGATAGATTTTCATAGTAGCACACAGAGTAATTAGCCAGTTTCACTGGAAAATCATTCCCAAGTGTTAAGAATTACTCTTGGTAACATTTGCCAAAGTTTGCATAAATAAAATTTCAGTTTATGGGTTGCTTACAAACCAATTTCTGTAATCATTTACACCATTAATCATTCAAATTGCATATAACTTTTGCTTCCCAAACGATTAACAGATTCCTTAAACTGAAGAACAGCCAGCAAAAACAAGAGGTGAAAAATACATCATTTTGTAAAATTAACATGTTAAAGGCAAACAACGTAATTGAATATCAAATGGGAATAAGCTTTACTATATCTCAGGAAAACGCATACATGTGCAGTATACGCACATATATTTGACTAAATTTGAAAGTAATTTTGCTTCAATCCTAAATGAATCAAGATTTAGGCTTGCTGTTTGATAACATATCAAACAACCAACCAAACGCTCAAAATCACTTGGCATTTGTGTGTTTGCGCTGCAGTCAAAGGGCTTTGGCTGTTTTAAAAGAGCACTTAGATTAGTGTCTGGCTAGAAAACAGACTGTAGCCTGTATCATGTGTTAAGAGGGAGGTTATAATCCGTTTTATACTAGTGTTGGGTAGAGAATTTTGTAGTTAACTTTTAGCTCAAAGTATTCAAAGTGAGTGGAATAATTTAAATATTTAAATGAAGTCAGAAATATATTTCTTCCTCACATGCTATGTGTTTTAAACCAACTTGAAGTCACAAAGTAATGACCTTGATTTTGCTGGGGAGGGATAGCAGAGGGGAAGCAAGATTAACAGACCAGTCTGACCCATTTACCCTCTTAAGTAGATGATCAGACATCAGCTGATGCTGCTCATAAGGCCTACTGATTCAGCACAATGGCATATTTACAGTGTGACCGAAATAGGGGTTGTTGATTTTTAGGCATCTTCGTAGGTAATTCCTACAAGTCACAACTCTTCTCATATAACTGATATAGCTATATACATATTTCTACAATAAACCATACTAATCTAATAAGCCAAAACTGTTGGTTCTAAGAAAACTTCAAAACAAACAAACAAAAATATTGAAATAATTCAATGTAGAAGAGAAGCACAGAGGTAGTAAGAAAAAAACCCACCAAATACACAAAATTACCACAAAGCAGGAAATACTATTGGTTTACTTATCTCAAAATCACCTAAGTTTGCTGAAAGCATTACTCCACAATTTGTGTGCCTGGAGAGCAGCAAAATGAACTTCCATCTTGACAGCATGTGCTCTCGCTTCTATGTGTGTCACCAAAACTAACATGGCCATATATCATCATGGGTCGTTCTTACACAATATGGCATGGTTAGCCAGTGGAGTTGTTTTAATTCACACGAACACAAAAACTTTACTAATCCAAACACCAAAGGAAGAAAAGCACCTCCAGACATGAGGTAGAGATTACTGAAAAAAGGGGACTGCACAGCCAGGGCTAACAACAACAAGCAAACTTAGTCAACATTAAAAAGGCTCAAGAAATACTCAGTTTAAAGGAGTATAGATTTTTTTGCCTGAAAACAAATCAGTTTTAAGTCGTTACGTTTGAATTCCATATTTATATTATCAATACCAAATGCCAGATATGTTCACTGGCTTTTTGGAATCTAACACACTCTTGTTGCAGCCATCATGGAATAGAGGTAAAGTGAAAGACCACAAGATTAAGAAGTTGACACTACCCTATTAAAATGACTATTTTTGAAAGGAAAACAAAAGAAGAGTAAGACAACAGCAGAATTAACATTTCATACCTGAACCATAGTTTCATCAATTTTCCGGACTGCTTTGGAATCAAATAAGACCTGTCTGCCTCTCCTCTCACAGTCTTGGTAAACTATCAGTCGGATTTCATTCAAGTCAAACTCTGAAGCGGACCAGCTACAAATTAGAAACACAAGATGTTAAAATAGTGTGTTTACTTTGCAGGTTCATTTAAGTGAAGAAACAGGTATTAGGCAAATACATCTTTTTCCATTATTTTTCCCCTTTTTCTGAGACATTTCAGGGCTTACAAAGCAACCACAGATTACCAAGACTTGATATCCAACTACAACAAAACTCATTTAGTATATGGCACCAAAATAGCACTCAGATTCAACCTCAAGCAAACAGCTCTGTCAAGCCAGAATCTGCCCATTCCCCAGAGATACAACCTGGCACATGACTTGCCTCAGTGCACTCCTGCAGGAGGCTGAGGAGCACAGCTGATTGTGGCTGCAATGACAAGAAATCTTATTTCCTAATTCCAAAGGGAGTCATTCTGCACATCAGAGCACAGAGGTTTGCTTGGCCTCAGTTTTAACTACAGAAACCACTTTTTGTGTCACGTAGCTTACAAGCCGAAAACAGTGTCTAAAGCAGTGCCACACAGCACTGCTGCCCAGTGGTATTGCCTCATCCCTGACCTGGACAGACAGCACCTAAGGGGTGAGAGTACAACTGTTATTAATAGTTGTTGGTTTAACAAACTGCTTAACAGACTTCAGTCAAGGCCACACATCTTCCACCCAAAACGAGGTTTCATTTAGGAATTTTCCCAAACTGTGCCCTACAGAAAAGGAAAGCAGAGAATTGAGAGAAGAGCATAAAACGTTTTCAGAGCTGAAAGACTAGAATTTCTGAAGCTATTTCTTTTTATTACATGCTCTGTTAATATCCGTAAGTGAGGTAAACACTTTCAAATCCTGCTAGAGTCAGCAAGGTAACCATGGGTTGCTGCTTTAGGAGCACACTCTGACTTTTAAGTAAAGCCAGCTTAATTTCTTCTTTTGCACTTTTCTTTTTGGCTAAATAGAAAGAAAGTGTAAAAGAAAAGTAAGTGTAAATTGGCATCCTTTTCAAGCCTGAAAGACCTAATTCTGGAAGGTTTTATTCTACTTTTAAAGATCTTGTGACAGTATAAGCCAGATACCCATCTCTGCCAGAAGGTACTCTGATACGAGGATGCTGTATATGTACATAATATGCAAGGTTCCAGTACACTTCAAAGCCAGACCTGATGCTAAAGGCTGTTTGCCATCCATAGTGAGGAAACTTCTTGATGTGTTTGTAACATGTTGCCTCCAAAACTGCTAGGCGCGCCAGGCATATTTCTTTTCAAGTCTTTCCTTTCAAAGAGAATCACAGCAGTACGTTAACCTGCATGAGACCAGACCCGATACCATTGTTGATAGTTGCCCAACAAAGATCCTACACGCCTCACATATATGGAGAGCTGCAACTACACCATCTGTTTTAGAAATCTGTTACTAGTCTCTCAGCCCCCTGCCTGTGCAATGCTACTACAAAATCCAGTTATGCAGAATGCACAAGAAGTTAAGGCCATCAATACACTTCATCCTAGTTTACCACATGAATCTGATGATCTTCAGTATCAGATATTCCAATATCTCTTCAGTTACACAGCTATCTATTTACTTACATGCTTTCTGCAAAAGACAACTTCAAGTAACTATTTTGCTTTCTTAAAAAGGATACAGGTTTTCCCTTCTTTTAACAACAAAGAAAAGGTGCGTCTCTGTGGCTTTAGTTAAAATTCTATGCAAGAGCAAACCCTTCTTTATATCCAGGATTGGCACAGCAGCATTCTTACTTTAGACCACAGGATTGCAAGTCTAAACTGGGAAAGATTCATTTCAGACACAGATTGAGCCGATCTAGCCCTGCACCTGCCCACTGACACAGAGTTGCATGAATTCCAGTTTCCTTGTGAGCAGGTGAACTCTCTCGTCATGCACTAAAGCAACTTTATGTTGTTTGTGTTGTTCTAACTTCTGTATAAGATGTCAACTGGATTTTATGTGGAAGTAGAAGCCAATTCAACAGCACGCTGAGGTCTTTTCCACACAGCGTGCTAGAATTAAAGACTGCTGCAATCTCTATCAGAACTACAAACAGATTCTCTAGTACCAGACAGCAATAAGCTAAAGAGTTACGTAAAATCTATTATACAAAGCTTTATCTGACTAATAGACCAAATCTAGCAAAGTAACTTCAGATAATCACAGAATTGGCTAGGTTGGAAAAGACCTTTGTAATCATCAAGTTCAACCTATTACCAATACCATCTCATCCACTAAACCTTGGCACTAAGCGCCTCATCCAGTCTCCTTTTAAACACTTCCAGGGATGGTGACTCCACCACCTCTTTGAGCAGCCCATTCCAATGGCCAATCACTCTTTCTGTGAAATTTTTTTTCCTAACATCCAGCCTAAACTTCTCATGGCACAGCTTGAGACTGAGTCCTCTTGTTCTGTCACTGGATGCCTGGGAGAAGAGACGGATCCCCATCTGGCTACAACCTCCTTTCAGGCAATTGTAGAGAGTGATAAGGTCTCCCCTGAGCCCAATAGTACTAACCAACTTCATGTTTTAATGAAGTCTTTGCTTTCAGGCTTTAAATTACCTGGAACACAGATGCAACTCTGCAGCAGTCCTACCCATTACAGAAGAGATCCATCCTGCTAAGTCCATGTACTCTCTTTACTTCCACGTGTAATCTACTACCAGGCCCAAGACCAGTCAGATGACCGTGATGTTTATCCCTGTCACAAAAGCTGATGAAAAGACTGCTTACAGTACTTCCACCCTTTATTGTTTAAGCCAGATTATATAACACAGATTCCCCCAAAACAGGGACATGGGGAGTATTCAATCATCTCCTAAAAGCAGAGTGTTAAAGAATACAGACAGAACACAGATGCACTGGTCAGCTCCAACTTTGCACGTGTAAAAACCCAAACCCCAAGCCCTTACTATCTTATCTCTGTATCAGCTTCCTGCTTATTGAGCAATGCAAACTCCTGCATATTCTTAAAAATTACCTGAATTAATTAAAATAATATGAGCTTGTGCAGAGACATTTCAGGTTAAATGTCTCTTTTCTTATTTGACCACAAAAATAAAAGTCCCACATATTCTTGCACTCTTTTTTGTAACTGCATGACCCTTCCTATTACTTGTGTCTGCTCCGGTAATTGTTGGACCCTTCTGTAAACCAAATTCCTTGCAGCAACTAAAGTCTGTCCAAGCACAAAAGCAGATCAGAAACATAGTTGGAAAAAGGAAGGAAGAAGGCAATGGAACCTCCACCTCCTGGTGGCAGCATGAATTAAACTAATTCACTTTGTCCATGGAACTATATACCTTTAGGAAAAGGCACAAGGAAAACATTCCCTATATATTTCAAATAAATATTGAGGCTAGTTAGAATGTTAATTCTGTTTTCTTGTTCCCAAGTCAGCTCTCTGCCTGCTTAGTGAATTAGTCAGCTCGATAAGGGGAGACAGATCCAAAATGATTGGAAAGGCCAAGGCCAGAACAATGGGGAAAAGAACAAGAGCATGACACCAGAAATCAAAGGAAGAGGTGGCAACATGATTACCTCCTTCAACAACATCGGTCTGTTTGAACAGCTTGTCTTATCTAATCTCACCTTCAGACTGTATCTTTCCTGCATGTGGAAGATGCTAGAACTAATAAACATCATCTCCAAGTCAAAGCAAATTAATAAAATCAAGCTGTCTGTGTTCACACAGCAGAAGAATCAGGTCTACCTAAGATATTGAAATGTTACAGATTTTTATTATTTTTTTGAAAGAAAGCCACAAGTTTGGACCAGCACACAGATTTCCTGAAAAGTTCTCCCAAGATTCCATACTAAGTTTAAGTAAAGCAGGCTTAAACTAGCATATGAAGTACTTTCCTTCAGCTTGGTCAGAATTTCTTCAATTATGTATATGAGACATGGAGGCCATGAAATCTCCCTTAGTTAGAGGAGAAACAAACTTGTTTCTGGAAAAAGTCACAAAAATTCTGCCTCATTCTGCCCCAAATCTGTACTTTCAGTTAATATAGATCTCCAAATCCTGATCTTTATGAAGAAAGCTTTTGCTTCACCTTCATAATAATCAGCATGCATGCAATAACTGAAGACTGACCTATTAATTTATATCCAAAAACTACTTCAGCTGACCTTAAATTGTTTTTGAAAGTGACTAAGCACTCACTACTTCAATGCATCTATAAGCTAGAGAAACAAACAGGCTGAAACATCCCCATATACTTATATATCTATCTGTATTTTTCTGCTTCTTATACCAGCAATCCTGAATGTAGAATATTAATTCCAACACCCTTGGGTGCTAGAGTTTGGAAAAAGCTACCCTGAACCATATTCTCAACAGTCACATAGCTGTAAAGACTCAGACACTAGAGACATGCTGGCACACATTAGAAAAAGACACAACCACAAAAGTTAAAGAAACACTATTCACAGTTCCATGTGTGATTACTTTGATGTAATGCTTGATCTAGAGCTAATTTAAAAGGAAAGTAGAGGGTTTCCCTTTCCATTCTTTACCTACTTCACAGCACTCCCTCCTGTCTGCTCTGCCTGCTGTTACTACTTGACCCACTGACACAGGGGGTGGCAAAAAAAAAGTAAAAGAGGGGAAACTAATTAGAAAACTAGAAAGAGAAGGCAAGATTATTTAGCCTTAATTGAAAAGATTACACTTCATGCCTCAGTTTTCATATACATAAATCTTACACATCAAAGACAAGAATGTAGATTCAGTTTCAGTCGGAAGCATCATCAAGAACAAGATTCTAGTAGAACTTTCCTAATAATCTACAAAAGAGCCTTTCAGGCATACACTTATAAATCTAGTATTAACTAAAAATGTCTATTCTTCGTCAAAAATCATATATATCAAAGAAGTTACATGCATACCTGTTTTGCAGCAGTCTAGTCACTTGGCTCGCACAGCTGACACACTGGTCTCTCAAAGACTTTCTAATTCTTTCCTCCAATTTGGTACAAGAGAGATTATTTCCAAGTGGTACATCCTTGTCATTTCTTGTTCTCTCTATTTGTCCCTCAGTGCCATTTGCAGCTTTTGGTGTACCTCCACACATTTTCTTAGCTACAAGTCCCCTTGCAAAGCTCCCTCACAGAAACTAAGTAGCCGCCGAAGAGGTACAGCCTCAAGCAGATTTCTTCACTATCGATCAACCATTAACAATGCTAATTTACCATCAGCTGTCTTTCCTATACAGGAACACAGTCTGCTGAATTTCCTACTAGGGGAAAAAAAAGCAAACCGATCTTCGTGTAGTCTACACGCCATTAATACAGCTAATGCACTCCTGCAATTATTCCAGACAGAGCAGACATGATTTTCAGGTCTCAGAAGTCATCGTAGACTTGCTCCTGCTGCTGTCAGTTTTTCCTACCAAGCCCCACACAAAGCTATAGCAGATACAACAGCTAATATTGACTTTAGCTATGTTTGTTTCCTGGTATGTGATTTAGGTAGGTAGCTGGCAATTATGTAGTCACAAGACTGAACCATATGGCCTCTTAAAAAAAAAAAAAAGCATAGTTGCTTTTGCAGTGACTCGCCCTTAGTTGCAAGGTTGTTCTAACACTGGCTACAACACCCTCTTAATGGCTTTCATGTGAGCAAGTGTCATCTGACAACCCCTAGCAACCTCATATAGCTTAGGAGCAAGTAAGAATCTGTCATCATTGCCATATGGTTATCAGTTAAAAAAACCCAAGTACCAGCACCAAGAAACAGTAGCTATTCTGTGCCGTCATGCTTTTAATTCTAAGGACAAATGGTATTTACACTTGGCCAAGAACTTGAAACTACTTTGAAAAGCTGTTTTAAAAAAAAGTAGAAAGGAAGACAATGAGAAAAGGTTTCTCAAAGACATCAGTCTGGTTGATGAGAATTTACAGCCATGTGCATATTAAAATAATACGGATGACAAATACAAATACCCAATAAAATACTTGTGATCAAGTAAATTTAAGTTTTTGAACAGAACAGAGAAATTGGATGTTCTGCCAGGCTCAGGTGATTCTACTGCAGAACAAAGTCTTCTTCTCCACCCCTGCTTTAAAAAAAAGTTATCCATACATGTCTGCTTATAATTCATGTCTTACATAGCTTTCCCTTGATCAGTAAAATTTCAGACATTTTATAAGATGACAGACCTACTGCAATTTCCCTTCCAGATTAAAAAGGGAAAATAACTTTGCTAATAGCCAACCAGAAATACAGCAGTAGAGTCAGAAAACACATCAAGATTTCAAAACCTAGTGCTACGTGCTACCTTCTAAACCAGCACAGCACTCTTTCTAAAATGATTTTGTAATCTCCGTTAACCCCAACCTCTAAATGCTGGACAGAAGTCAAGCAAAAAACTAGAGCAAGGCTAGGCTGAACAACTTGCTCTATTGCTGAGGGAAGCCTATAGCAATAAAAAAAAAAAAAAAAAAAAAAAAAACAAGCTCAGTTTCAATTCCCAGAGTAGTGACAAGAACTAGATCATAATCACTCCTCCCCCCCAGGTGCAGGGAAACAAGTGAAAAGCTTAAAAGCTTTGGCCTGCTCTCAATCGATTCAAATAACCTAGGAGAACACAACCCCTAGCCCCCACCTCATTGAGGAGGACCTACTTTAAACATCAGTGTTCCCAGTGATCTTTGGAGTGCAATTGAAACAAGTACGTGAAGGCCAGGTTCTTACATTTCAACTAAGATCAGCAATTGATCACTTTCACTCCTGTCCTATCTTTTCCCCAAACAAACCAACATTCACCACAGTATCAAATTCACATCAGAACTAGGAATTCCTGTAAACTCACTAAACAGACATGCTCTTCTATAGAGTTAGTCATTTGTAGGATACTGTAAATCTCAAAGTACTTGGGAAATATAATTGAAAATCCATAGAAACGTTTCTAACAATAACAACAAAACATGTAAATCCACATATGGAAAACATCCAAAGTCCATTTAGTAGATAATACAGAAAATGGAAGAAAAGTGTCCTGCTCTCAAGATATAACCCTCTGGGAAGCAAAGTTTAATCATTCTTTTTCTAGGCAATGTGACAGCACATCACCTGCTCTGTTTGTAGGTCATTTCCTGTCCTTCATCTCCACTGCAAGACAATTGCCCAAATGATTTCAACTCAATGTACCACTTTAGCATGAAAATTGGGATGGGGGAAAGAGGAAATATATGCCTAATTAAGAATAGTTTTCTGTCTAAGTTACAGCTGTCCACCAAAACTTGCACACTGTTTTCAAATCTAAGAGAATATCTGCAAAGACCCCTGTAAGGTTTTATTTTCTCAACAGCTCTTAGAAGCTGGCTAGACAAGCTCAGGAAAACAGAAAGTTTGAATCATACTTGCTCTTTCAGTGAAAATTTGTTTTTGCAAAACATACATTTAGCAAAACTCATATACAAAAACTGGCTAGACCCAGACATTCTTCATGTACCAAACACATGTTTCAAGACAAAGTGGAATCTATTTTGGATTGCTTAATGATGATTTTCCCTCTTTTAGTCCACTGAATAGCTGTGTGGAAGATGTAGGCTCCCCTCCTCCCTCCTAATTTTAATCATTTCCCCTGCACTGTTTCTCCTCTTTTCAAAACTTCAGATATGGAAGAGATGTGCTGAAGCCACACCACATTCTTTCTCCACAATGACTTAAAGCAGTCCTAATATGGTAAGGCACTATTAACCTGAGATGAACCACCTTGTTCAAGCATGATACATAGTTACTAGTTGCACACGAGTTAGGCAGGATACATTACAGATTAGTCACGCAACAAGCGAAGGAACATATTATTTACAGCACTGCCCTCCTCTCTCTCAGGTTAGATTTTACTGTAGAAAGAGCTCAAGTAGAGTATAATAAAGTTCTCAGTATTAGATCACTATACAGAAAGAGATATTTTTATTTAGAATAATTCTAACATTACTGTATGAAATGCAAAACAACATTGGATACATTTGTTCACTGAAAAATTAGAATTCCACAGACTCCCCACTAAAGAGAAGAAAATATACTGGATTTTTGTACGATTGGAAGCATTTTTATCATATTTGTTGCCAGAAAACAATATTGTCACATGTATGGCCAAAAAATGATCAGAAGACACACACACTGCTGATAGAGGCTAGCAAACAGACCTGCACAGGTTAGAATCATCAGAAATTGCACGCATCAGCCTTCCACGAACATAAAATACAGCCCATTAAATTGGTGTTGCACAACTCAGTCAACTTCTGTAAGTTTGGATTCACTGTTCATTGGCTTATCTACAAGTCTGACGTTTGGGAGCTGGGTTTCATTCTCTCAGAGATAACGTGGGGAAAAAAACCTCAACAAACCAAAAAACTCAACCACAGTAAAACAAAACCCTAACCAAAAAAAGCACTCAAAAGTACAATGTGTTTGAAGTAAGACCATAATAAACAGCACAGAGACAGTGCTCTCAGCTGTCAGACCCAGAAGTGGAATTCCTCATTAGCCAAGAGAAGAGCTGAAGCCTTGTTAATTGCACAAAAAACTGCATTACCATTAAGAAAAGTGTGGTTTCATTAAAATAGGTCTTTAAACAAAAAATGGTAAGGTATGCAATAAGGTTAGTGTCCCAGATCCATCACTTAGTCCTTTCTGCAATACAGAAAGCCATACTTGGTCTTTCCTCCTTCCATCCCACTTTCTGCCCTCACTCCCGCAGCTTCTGACAGCCAGGAGAGCTCAACCGATCCAAAGTAAGCCAATATTTAGCAGAAGGCACAGTATCACAGTATCAACAAGGTTGAGGAGACCTTAAAGATCATCAAGTCCAACCTATAATTTAACAGCCCATCAACTAAACAATGGCACCAAGTGCCTCATCCAGCCTAGTCTTGAACACCTCCAGCGTCGCTGACTCCACCACCTCCCTGGGCAGCCCATTCCAATGGCGGATCACCCTTTCAGTGAAGAATTTCTTCCTAATCTCAAGTCTAACCCTCCCCTGATGGAGCTTGAGACTGTGTCCTCTTGTTCTATCATCAGCTGCCTGAGAGAAGAGGCCGACCCCCGCCTGACTACAGCCTCCTTTCAGGTAGTTATAGACAGTGATAAGGTCACCCCTGAGCCTCCTCCTCTCCAGACTAAACAACCCCAGCTCCCTCAGCCGTTCCTCATAGGGCTTGTGCTCCAGCCCCTTCACCGTTCTTGTTGCCCTTCTCTGAACACGTTCCAGTAACTCAACATCTCTCCTGTACTGAGGGGCCCAGAACTAGACACAGTACTCAAGTCGTTTCATAGTGATGACCTTTATCATTTCCAACAACTGACGCTTCACTCGTAATTTAACGCTCTTCAGGATTTGACTTTGTCTCTTTGCCTGTTCATTATTTTTTAAGGCACCTGCAGTAACCAACTCCCAGCTTTCAGTGGAGCCGACCCGGCGGAGCCGACCCGCAGCAGCCGTGTGGGAGGGAGCGGCGCTGGATGCGGGGTCTGTGCCGGGTGCGGGGCCGGGCAGCCCGGGCCGCCCCCCGCCTCCCGCAGCACGGAGCGCCGGGGCTCGGCTCACGCACCATTCCCATGGCACTCCTTCCAGCGGCAACATGTGACTTGGCCAGTGTCCAAGCTACTAAATACAGACACTGCCAAGGCACGTCTGAGAACTGCCTCTACGAGAAAATGAGATTAATAGAAATCTCTTATCCTACCAGCCTTACTGCCTCTGCCTTCCCCACCTTCTCTTGGACAGAAGGAAGAACTACACATTGTACAACTGAAGGAAAATTCTGATCAAAAATGGAAGGCACTATCTTGTATTTATAACACTATATCAGCTGTATAAAAGTACTGACAGATCTCAGACCCAGGATCTCCTGCCTAAGTGAGCAGGCCAAGACAGACATCACCACACCTTAGGGGCGGTATGCTGAGGCATGGGTTTGCTTGCCTGCTCTTTCCTGTTCCTTCTCCCTCTTCTGAAAAGGCCTGTTTTAGCTTTTAAGAAAAAGTCTCTATAGAGCTTTCAAGCTTCTGTTCGAAGGAGTAATTTTAGAATACGGCAATAAAAAAATTCCTAAGAAATAATGGTATTTACTAGACAAAAGTAAATACATATTAATACCGTCAGATACAGATATTTGAACAATGTTCATGTCGGGCATCCCTCCTCTCAATTTTTTTCTAACACACGCTCAAACACCTTCATTCAAAGTAGCTAAAAACACCCACACAGTAACAGCAACAGCAACCATTTTTTCACAAATTTTCTCCGCTTCTACTCTGAAAAGCCTTCATTCACTCAAGGGCTTTGTAAACTCCAGAGGACATGGCACTCTCCCTGAAACTTTACAGCCAGCTAAGTCTAGGGTAATCTCTCCAAGGATGCAGAAAGCATTGCTAATCCCCTCCTCGTCCCTGGTCTGAACATGCACTCCCACTGCTCAAGAAAAGATTCCCAAGGAGGGCCAGAGGCAAGTGCTCCACATCCTTCTTCAAGGAGAAATGGCTTCAGAAACAGTCAGTTTCCACTAACCCAAGAGCACAAACTAAGAAGTATCATCTCACTCAAAAACCCCAAACACTAAAATTTACCAGGTTCTAGCTGCAACTTCCTAAATTCCTAATATATGAAAAGGTATCAGATGTGGCTCTTTTAACAGTGCTGAGAGCTGGAGAGCCCAGTTTTTTTGATCAGCTAACATAATATTGGTGAGACTTCTGTAAAAGGTTATGTTAAACTGTTGCAAGTGCGAGATGTTTTTTGATTCTTTTAAGACAGGGATTGTAACTGAAAAGTGAGTCTGCAGTAATCAGGAAGGAAAGGAAGAAAAACTAAGTTGAATATTTAAAGAAAATGTATTGCTTTACACAACTGACAATATGGGAAAAAGAACACATACAGAGAAGCCATGCTTGATCACCCAAAAGTTGCTACAACATGAGCAGCAAAGCCCATTGCCTCTGTCTCGATGAATGGCAGGAAATCCTGACTTAGATTGAATGAAGCGATAACACAGACGGATGTAACGTCAACTCCGGCATTTTGCACTAGTTATGGCCAAAAATATGTTTTGCTCCTCTTGTTGTTATTATTATAACTTGTCTATTCCATCCAAAACACTCTCCTTAACCCTCACTTGTAGACAGCATGGAAAGTAGCTTGCTAGTAACTAGCATTGAATCTTCAAGTCCTGGACACATTTAATTTCAAGTATCACTGGAAAAGGAAGGAGGAACCACATCTTGGGACCATGTACAGAAGATGGGTGTAATTAAAGCACTCGTACCATATACCTTTCAAAGGAAAAGGACTATACACAAAACCAGCCAAACAAACCACAGCCCTGCAGCTGACTGGCATGGACAAACCTAATCTGGCTGCAAGCCACTATTCCAGAGATGTACATTCTGTTTACCACCAATTGCGTAGGACTTTGACTGAATAAATAGTCATTAAGTTATGAAACAGTTCCCCTTCCTTAAAGCAGGCCAGCCACTCTAACTGCTCACATAGAATTCCAAACATTTTCTCAAAAACATTGGTATTAGAGTAGACTTAAAAGTTTTTCCAGTCAGGTTTGTACATAATTACAGTTGACCACACCCAGTAACGTGTGAAGATTTGGCTGCCAAGTATCACTCCATCAATCCTGAAATATCTGGACAAAAAATTAAAATCACACAAAAAGATCCAGTTGCAACCTTGTCCTGCAATAAGAAAACGCTTCGCACACTGATGATTTGCACATTGATAGAAACAAATTTCATCCAGCAAGCTTATGTAGCAATTGTGCATTTAGACAAATTACAAACCTTTCTCCTCGTGAGAAGGTAAGAATTGGTCAAGATCCTTTAGCATCCCCCAGAAAAACACTGTACAAGACAATATAATGGAACTGACATATTCCTGAGCATTATTCCAGAGCAGACTCACTAGAAGCCTCCTTAACAGCGACAGATTCAGGATAACTCCATTTAAATACAAAAAAACCTCTCACTTTCTTTTCAAGTCAAAACAGAGCCCAAGGATACAACTCCAATGAAGACTATGGTCAACTTTTAGTACTTCAGTAATGCAAACAAAAAGACAAAATCAAATCAAATTTCAATCAAATTTCTAGTTCACATGCCAACACCACATTTCAATACAAACACAGAATTATTTCCTTAAGCAGTAGACAACATTTAATTCAGAGGTTCAAGTCATCTTTGGCATTCCACACGGACATCTTTTGCTTAAAAAAACAAAGAAATTGGACAGATATATTATCAATGTGTACATGGGCTCATTGAGCTGACCTTTTGTTTCAGAAAACCCATGTCCACTCCAAAGAACACTGTTCTGATTGCATTTTCCTCTCCTTTGCATACCTACACCTGCAACCATTATCCAGTCCAGCTATACATAAGCATTTTACAGCTACCAAGTGCCACGATAAAGTGACAAACAGAAAGATATTTTCAAATATTCTATTATTTCCCTGGTTCCATTCAAAAGCATTCCTAAACATATCCCTGTCTGTAAGACTGCACATAGGAACTTCCGAACACAAGAATTTTAATACCTAAATTGACTTTGAACTCAACTGTACTCTGATCTAGTCCACAGCACGTGACTGACATATATCCTCAAGTCTCTCAAATACTGAATTCATCAGGTGTTACTCACCCACTCCAGATCCAGGAATTGCATCTGAAATCATTTTAGTAAGTATGATGTATACCCCACAGCTAAATCTCATAAACAACTTTATAGTATGAGAGGATTAATTTTTCCAACTCTAACTTGATGTAACTCTTTTTAACAGCTGGAAAGGCAGAGGTCGTGCTCTTGAAGTTGTTTCAACTGGCTAACATGTGAGAGCAACCTTCCTCCAGGCTAAAAGCCAAGATCAAGCAGGAGTTCAGATGCATGCCACTCTGTCTGTTGAGTGAACTGATTACAAATTTCCTGCTCTTTATTCCAGCATTCTCAGCCCATCTGAGGATTAGAACATATTGGCCCTCCATAACCATTCCTGCATTGTGTCACAGCTTGACACAGACTACTGTAAGAAAAGCTGGCTCAATCACTGACCTTTACACTGAGAAGGCATAACTGAGGAGGGTTCAACGCACTCTACTTTATCAATGCTGCTGTGGAAGTGACAAATGTCCAGCCAATAATCAATATCAGCACGGAGCAGGAGAATGGCTGCAATGGTACAAGATGCTGTTGCATTTACCAAGACCAGAGCCTTAACACACATGGACTAACCCTGCTGCTGTACAGCTGAGCAAAGGGGTTTCTGCACCAAACTCACTCCTTCCTTGTGCCGGCACCACAGACCACCAACCTTCCTTTGCAGCAGCCTCACAGGTTTCTGCCCAATTTAATTAACCCAGTCTTGTTAATCAGGCCAAGACTTCAGAAACAAAAGGCCCATGAACTTTCCTAAAGAACAATTTGCCTTAAAAAGCATAACCAGTTTTATAGGGCCAGTTAGAGAGCAGAGTGTTAAATGTGAAGACTTTCAAAGGTCATTTTGGGGGAATGTGAAAGGAAAGGCAAGGAAATATGACAGACGCAAGTACTCAACTGATGAGCAATTGTTGGACAAGCTCATGTGCCCACATACAAAAACAGGAGGCACAGCAAAAACTTGTCTGAATATAAACTAATTTCTCTGAGTCTGCAGATTTTAAAAAAATATCCAGACCACAGAGGGCTTTACTATTACAACATTATATAAATTCTGTAAAATGATCCACATTCAGAGAAATAATAACAATTTAAGAATAACTTGCTTAGAACTATGTATTCAATAATCTGTAGATCCTTCTTTCTGGGGTTTCCTTCAAAACTTTTTCTAATGTACTCTGCTCAGATTTTCTGCACTTCTGGAGCTGTGCATTAACAAACCCAACCCCAAGAGTTGAGCAATTTCAGGTATTGGATAATATTCAGGTTCAGAATTCAGTGCAAATACTCCCCAGACAAATACAGAGATTGAATTCATTCAAGCCACTGTTTTCTTTCATAAAATTCAGTAAACTAATGAAAACAAAAGGTAAGAGTTGCTAATTGTAAGAAACTTCTCAATTATATTATAAAAAATAAAGTACTAATGTGTTCAGATTTCTAATTTGAAAGTGATAATAACAAATTCAGACTGCTAGCAATTCTATTAATAAGTAAATAAATATTGTCAGATTGTTTACTTAATGCAGCTGATTTCATTAGCATGCATGAAACTCCACTGAGCACCATGGAGGAGAAAAGTTAAGCTGTATTGCACAGAGGTGAGAACATCCTGCAGAGAAAGCTGCATACTGATTCAGTAATTACATCACACACAGCTCAAGTTTCACTTCAGCAGAGTATGGAAGGAAAATCATGAGTCAGTTTAAAAGCAGCAAGTGAGATGTGAAGCCCTCATGCCCATTTATCAGTACAATTCTAAGAATCTAACCAATATCCAGGAAGCATGCTGACTGATCAAAGATGTATCAGCTCTTGGTCATGTAAACACACCCACACTTGCCCTCCTTGACATGGTGAAGGATCTGAACTCAGCAAGTCCTCTCGGTGCCCAAAAGAACACTTTGCCTTGTAGCCCCCAAGGGAGCTTGTCTTGTGACCTCAGTTTTGCGTATTCAAACATCCCATTGTTATGGTATTTGAGTGACGAACCCATGCAATCAGGGCAAATGGAGTGACTTGAGAAAGGCACTGTTAAGGAGAGAAGAAAGCAGAACTGAAAAGAACCTGAGCCTGAAGATTAAGTAGTGTTAAGCAGAGGAGGTGATTCATGACAGGCAAAGGTGAACCACCGTGTCCGTGCCTGTTCATCACATCAGCAGTAATATGACACTATCACAAGAAGCACATGAAAAAGCACACTCAGACATATTTGCTGTCTTCACACAAGTACCCAATTCAAACCCCTCCTTTTCTTGCTTATTCTCTCTAGCAAGCCTGTTAACCATCACCTTACAGAATTGCACTCCTCATCTTTTGCCTGCTAAGTGTACCCATGGAAACCTTCACAGAGCAAATACTGATAATTAGGAACAGCATAAGAACGTTCCCCCTACAACACTTTGTCTAAAGCAGCATGCAAGATGACAGTGTGCTCTTAACCAAGGGTGCACTTAGTAGACATAATTGTTGACAAATGTAAAACACAACACATGGCTCAAAAACTGAACCTATTCTTCAGAAGCCATCCCTGAACATCATGAAGGTGCAAAGTATGTTACAGATGAAAGTACATGATCCTTAGCGTGAGAAGGAATATTTAAAGGAATGGAGACATTACCCAAGTTTGGAGCACGTGGAGTTGGTATTAATCCAAAGAATTTGCTTTGTAAAAGAAGCCCTTAGTATCTTCAATACTACTGAAATGTCAGAACGAGAAGTTACTTTTATGAGAACAATTACTCCACTTTGTTACATCTGCTCTCTCTGGGCTTTCAGTCCGCTGTTACTCCCCGTTCAGACCAAAGCAACAGCTAAAGACCTGCTAAAGACCATGCACTGAAAACACCTACATCCCACAATAACAAAGTGAGAAAACATGAAGACTAATGGTTATAATATTCCCGTCAGACCTCTTCCATCTTCCTTTCCCCTAAATTTTTAATAAAGTTATTTTGCAACTTGAACTTAGTTTACATAAGAAATGTTACAAAGTTTATGTAGGTTTACATGAAGCCAGCCTCCGCTGGCAATGAAGCTCTGTATCGGTTTTTAAAATGTTGCTTTACAAATTCAGCTTTTATGAATGATTGTCCACATTTTTCAGCCCCAAGCAGCTTTATTTTCTCATTCACATCAAGCCATTTCTGTCAACAGATGTATTCCCCTACAGTGGTGCATTAGCATCACCGTGTTAGACTGCAGTGTATCCTGCTTTAAGTTGCACTACCAACAAGGAAAGGTAGCTCCAAGGCTTTCTGTTGCTACTACCCAAAACATTTTCCACTGAGCACAGCACGTGGCAGAGTATTCATTTACCCAGTTTTGGACATGTCAACAGCAAAAGTGATCTAAAAATAAGGAACCAAGCACCTACCACCCAACTGCACATCAATTTAAGAATCAATGCATGGAACTCCATGGATAAGTTGCTTGCAAATCAGAAATAATCTACAGGCAAAACCCGTTTGATTAGTCAGGTAATAATGCATCTTTTCATGGAATTAAATTAAATAACCAAGGTATATAATATCCATGCCCTTCAGAATATCAGTAGCTTGTACATTTGCAATCATTTTGTGGTTATCTGTAGCCAAAAAAAATACAACAAAAAAACAACAAACAGGAAAAAGAAGAGGCTGTCTTGCAACAGAGAGAATGAGAGTCTCAGAGCAAATCTAGAGGAAACCAATAGGTTTTAAGTGACAGAAGTGTGTAGAGGAAGAGAAATCCAAACGACTGAGAGTATGGCCTTAGATCCTGCAAAGCTCTAAATCAGAGGACTTGGGGTTGTTTGTCTTCCTACAAAATAACCCTAGGCTGGAAGTATGGTTTCCATGTCAAAAGACCATACTTCCTCTCTTAGCTGCTTTCTTGAGTGAGACTAATAAATCTCTTTCTGCAGAACTTACTTGTTAGCTCTCATTACTGAGGGAAGACTAATGACAGCACAGAGGTACAATGCTGCAGCTTCAGGCTCACTTGCAGCTGTCAGTGAAGAGGTAGGTGATACATGGCTTAGACTTGCTCTTTGACCTTTCCTGTCCCCATGTTCAGATCTCACCCTGGGTTGCATTCCCATTCTTGCAGCGTACAAAATAGTCATTTTTTCTCAAATGCTTTTTGAAGGGTTTACAGCCACACGTTTAATGTTATTTCCATGTATGAGGACGCACACGTGTGCTCAGTAACGTCATTGCTGTGTGGATGTCTACAAAACTGCAAGAAGCTCAAGAAAAGACCAATTAGGCCACAAGAGTTCACCGAGGAGCGTTTGAACAAAGATGTAACAAACTGACATATACAAGCAGACTCCAAGCTCACTCCTGCTTCCTTTCCTTTTTCAGAAGGTGGAACATTGCCAGGCTGGTAATAAATGCTGTGAAATAATGCTTAGCAAGTAGGATCTCACCAAGCATTTCAGCGCTGTGACCAAAGCAATTACTAGCACCAGCTGCCAAACAAATGATCTCATATACCAAAGCTAACAAACTGTTACCAGACAGACGTCCTGCAGCTACAACACGACATCCGCTCCATTACAGACACCAGAAGGAGCAGCCGACACTTAAACCTGAAGAAATAGCTCGTATGCAAGTTTCAAATGCAGCTGAAATAATATAACTTTTTTTTTACAAATCCACATGAAGTTATTCCCTGTTTTACAATAGTTTACAATGGTCCTTCACTAACGTACCAACATTGAAGAAATTTCAGAGTTTGCAATGCAGAAATTGCACAGTCAGCATGAAAGCAGTCTTCTAAAATTGTCAATGCATTTATTTTCATTTAAAAAGCAAAGAAAAAACCCAAACATATAAAAATGCCCCCCCAAAAAAGCAAGAACACACCACCACCACCAAAATTCAAAAGACTGAAATTAAGGTGAAACCTTAGCCCTCAACTTAAGGATAGCATCAGACTTTGTGTTAAAAAATACAGAAAAGCACTGCCATGAAATCTCTTCTAGAATCTCAGAAAAACTGCTATAAATTTAAGTAAAATTTCCTCACAGCCATCCCCCAATACCTTACTCAAATACACATTTAGCACTCAAGACACTCTAATCTCGAGCTGCTATGTGCTTACACCCTACATAATCCCTAAAGCTTAATGGACTGCTCAGCGTGCAAGTTAAGGAACTGGTTGGAAGGTTGCATCCAGAGGGTAGTGGACAACAGCTCAGAGTAACAACGGACATCAGTGACAAGTGGTGTCCCTCAGGGGACACGGGCAATGGGGTCGAGTGCGCCCTCAGCAAATTCACGGATGACACCAAACTGAGTGCTGTGGTTGACTCAGCTGAAGGACAGGATGTCATCCAAAGGGACCTGGACAAGCTTGAGGAGCGGGCACACAGGAGTCTCATGAAGTTTAACAAGACCAAGTACAAGGTCCTGCACCTGGGTCAGGGCAACCCCTGGTATCAGTGTAGGCTGGAGATGAACAGATGAGCAGCCCTGCCAAGCAGGACTTGGCAGTGCTGGTGGAAGTGAGGCTGGACATGAGCCTGAAGGTTGAAGGAGGTGATTTTGTCTCCCTACTCCACCCTGGTGAAACCCTGCTGGGAGTACTTCATCCAGCTCTGATGTCCCCAGCACAAGAAGGACATTGGCTTGTTTTAGTGAATCAAGAGGATGGCCACCAAAATCATTAGAGGGATAAAGTACCTCTACTATAAGGAAAGGCTAAGAGAATTGGGATTGTCCAGTCTGAAGAAGAGAAGGCTTTGGGGTGACCTAATTGTAGCCTTCCAGTACTTGAAGGGAGCCTACAAGAAAGAAGAGAGACTGTTTCCGAGATCATGAAGTGACAGGACAATGGGGAATGGATTCAAACTGAAAGAGAGTAGGTTTACATTAGAAGTTAGGAAGAAATTCTTTATTGTGAGGGTGGTGAGGCACTGGAACAGGTTGCCCAGAGAAGCTGTGGAAGCCCCATTCCTGGATGGGAAAAGCCAGGCTGGATGAGGCTCTGAGCATCCTGGTCTAGTGCAAGGTGTCTCTGTCCATGGCAGGGAGGCTGGAGCTAGGTGATCTTACAGGTCACTTCCAACCCAAGCCATTGGGGTTCTGCTGAGCACATGATCCTAGCAGTACTTCAAAAAGTGTACAAACTCCTCTAACCAATCTTGTAAGGGAAGTAACATTTAATAAGAAAATAAGAAATATTAGGGGAATTTAGGAATGTAAATAAACATTTCTTGCACACAAAGTAGTTAGGATTTCGTCGGGGGCTAAAAATATTCAACTACAGCCACTCAAATGTCTGTTGAAAGAGGGGGTACATGTATACATACATATACATCTTTATGTATGCATTAGACACAAATACGAATTTTTAGTTAAGGGAAGCAAAAAGCAGTAGTAATAAAAACCATCTATGTGTAAAAACTGCTTAGAACAAACGTAATAATATCTCAGTGACACACATTGGTTCTCCAGTTGATTTATAATTTCTTAAAAAAAAAAAAAAAAAAAGACATCTTAATACTTCTAACTACTACCTTTCTACCACTTCATAGTTCCATTATTTTGAAGGGAGGCATGGGCCAGTATAAAGTCCTACTATCCTAATAGCTCTATATTAACATCTACACCTCACGTTTACATTCTCTTCACCCAGAAAGTAAGTTTTGCTTACATGAACATGAAGTGTGGCCCAACCAGATGAGATCCACAGAGTGAATTACTTGGTGCTAAGAACCCAACACCCACACTCTGTTATGTGTTCTGGAGTTTTATTTTTGACCAGCTGAACGTCCCTGAGTGGTAGGAGCACACTGCTTGGTTTCATCCATCCCAACAGTAATCCAGTTTACACACTGAGGACACTTGGCTACGGGTGCTAAGGTGCAGTGGAGTCAATTGAGAGGTTTTCTTTAAAAGAGAACTTCTGATTCAAATTAAGATCTTAATGCTCATGCACCCAAGAAACAATTTCCTGTGGCTCCACATTCAGCTATAGGCACTATGTTTCTTTCTCTTTGAGGCTGTGCCAGCTCATCCTGGTAAACAGCACGGACTTTGAAGATTGCTGCTTACTTCAGAGCCAGAGAGAAGAAGCAGCACAGATGTCTGGTCAAGATTTAGCTCCCATTATAGGACAGGGGGCAACAGAACAAGCACATGCAGTGTACAGGCAAACCTCAAGCCTAGCTGATGGGACTTCCGCAACAGGACTTCTCCTGGTGCTCCTGAGAAGACTAGAATACACAAAGCTTCCTCACAATGTAGTTAAAAAAAGTTGTAAAATTACATTAACTTGAGGAGATACTATCTACTAAAGACACTTGTGGTGATTCTGCTGTTGTTCAGGGTAAGAAGGGTGTGTGAACACACTTAGGTTTTCAAGGATTTCATAACAATTGAAAGCCCAAGGATACACATTGTTATTGGTCTTACAGGGCTGCTTAAGGAACGTAAACACAGCAAGAGATGCTGAATGTGGAGAGCCCAAAACATGAAGAGGGAATAAAACTAACTAAAACCTTAAAACTGAAAATACAGGCTTGCCATTAGAACAGAAAATGATTCTGCCACTTTGCCTCTAGCAGTGACTAGCAGTATATGTTTAATACAGAAGCTACTGAAGGATTAAGTCTTCCACTTTACTTAGGTCCAATCCCGTCTCTTCATTCTGAGATTACTGCTCAACTGAAAGTCTATTAAAAGTGTTGTAGCAGAGCTTCTAAGACTCAGTAAGCATACTCCTGCAGGTAGGTCATCAACAGATCGCTAGAAAGAAAGTAAAAGCATTACAGTATATTTAGAAGTCATAAAGAAGAAGCTTGACGTATCTAAGAAGCAAAAAAATTATCCACATGTAAAATGTTGCTAACCTCAAATTTGTGAAAACCAAAAATCAGACAACAAGTGAATGAGGGAAAATCAGGGATAAAACAAGTGAAGGGTACTTACAGTAATATTTTAATAGCAAGTTTTTCTTTGATGTATCAAATCATTTAAATGCTATTCAAACTGAAAAGCGAGTGTGGACTACCTTACCCTAGAAATAATAATAAGAAAAAAATACAGTCCCTAACTTCACAAAACACCCCAGGTGGAACAATCTTACTCATTTTAATGGGGAACACACTGTGCAAGGAATCTGCCTTCATGGGGATCCTTGATAGACCATTACCTTAAAACCAGAACTAACACCACCGGTCTCTGATACAGAGTACTTGGCAAGATTTTCAGAACGAGGCAAAGTAATAGTTCGTTTGGATTTGTTTTTCAGTTTAAACGTGTAAACTTGTTTTCTTTCAAATTAAAGGAGACATTTAACTTGTAAGGCGAATACGTACTACGAGAACTAACTAGGAAGTACAGCATATGGACTGCACAGCTCCTCAGAATTCACCAGCCCTGGTTTCTGATACAAATGCAGCTTCAGTACTGTGTCCAACCACATATACAGGAATCGCCTTACAACCCAAGCATCTGGATGCCACTTCGATCTTACGCCATTTTTCACCACGACCTTGCAACTTCGGCTGTGCACATGGCCACGACCCACACAGACCAGCTCTGAAATCGTAATGGCTCCACCACAGTCATCTTTCACATTTGGCACTTTGTGGATCGAAGTACTGTCCACCCCTCTCTCTTAGCATTCCTAACAGTTTTAGCAGGGGAAGCCTAGGTTTCAGCTCAGTCCCGTGTCCCATCTGATCACAAGACCAGTCATCTCCCGCCGCGCAGAAAAACAGGGACAGAGGTTACGGGCACGCATGTGATGGACACTGCGCTCACCGGCACGCTCGGCCCTGTGAGCAGCACACAGGTCACACGAACAAGGCTCCACAGCACCAGCCTGAGCAAAACACTGTCCCCAATGGTTCAGGAAACAGTAATCATTCAATATATATAAAGATTGTATATTTAAATCCTGAAGCAGCAGTAGCTGCTGAATCTCACCTTTAAGCATTTGCGGTATCGAAAGCACAGGGCAGTGAACGGTGCCTAACGCTCAGCGGGTCACCAGACTGCGCACGTGGATTTTTAGGTCACCACAATTGAGCCATTTTTTAATTTTCCAGTGCTGCTGAGACCCGAACACGAGTTACCGCAGCAATCACACACAATCACCGGAGGGCCCGGCCCCCTCTCCCCCGCCGCTGCCGAGCAGCGAGCGCCCCGCGGCTCCCGGGCGTGCCACTGCCAACTCGCTCAGAAAATGGCTGAGAGATCCGCCGCCAGGGAAAGCGGCAGCAGGGCCACCCCAGCGNCCCCCCCGCCGCACCCCCGCTGCCCGGAGGAGCCCCGTCCCCATCGGCCGCGGGGACCCCATTGGGGCTGCGGCACCCCCTGCGCCCTTCGCCCCGCGGGCGGCCGAGGGCTCCCGCCTCCCCCCCGCCCATCC
>VXBA01001963.1:82085-117019 GCA_013399895.1 Serilophus lunatus | reverse complement strand
CGTGGGGAGGAACGTTCTTGGCGGAGAGGGACCGCCGGGCAGCGGGAAGGAGGAGGAGGAGGAGGAGGAGGAGGAAGGCGGCCCCGCTGCGAACGGGCCTCCCCGCGTGGCCCGGCACCCTCCCGCCGGCCCTCCAGAATTGAGAGAAAGGCAACGTGTCAGCACAGGCGCCCTTTCCCCAGGCCCCTCGGCCGGGGGAGGTGCAGTGGGCGATGCCGGGGGTCCGTCAGTTCCCATGGCAGCCCTGCCCATCCATGGCTCCCGGCGCTGCCCGCGTGGGTGGCGGCTCCTGCGCGCCTTCCCCACGTGCTGCGCGGTGCCGAGCGCGGCCCAGGCCGGATGCTCCCGCTCCGCTTCCTGCGCTGGGGACCGGGCAGCGAGCCCCGAGCCCCGGGCAGTGGCCGCAGCACCGCCGGGCACTGGTGCTGTGCCGGCCAGAGCGCTCAGGGCAGCCCTGCGGCCCCGGTTCTCTTGGCAGCGCCTTTGCTGCCAGAGGTCGTTCGAAAATCTGGGCAAACGGTCAAAAACGTGGGAGCTGGGGTAATACGTGAAAGCGTGGGGTTTCAAAATTTATGTGAATAAAGATAGAGGCTGCCTGATTTTGCCGGGATATTGCCTCTCATTTATTCGTAAAAGAAGAAAGCCTGTAGGATGATTCGCCTTTTATTGACTTTCAGTTGTCTTAATTTGTTTTCATTCCCGTGTTAATTAGAATTAATATATTTACATTTAGCTTCCGGTAGAGTGAAGTTATGTTAATTAATTGACTGTGAGGCTGATGAGAAAACAGGAGCATTAACTGATGGCGGCTGCTGGGAGTGAGAAATAGCTTCTCTGAGAAGGCACTTTGCGAAGGGATGGGAATTTAGCACAGAATCCATTTATTCACTGTTAGAGGATCTGCGAGCTACTCGTGTTTCATGTCCTGTAGTTAAAACATGTGGCATGGGATTTAAGGATTTAAAAATCCTTTTTGGATTTAAAGATTGCTTGTAGTGTCTGTAACTGTAAATAGCCATTATTCATATGTATATTAAGTATCACCGTGTATTAGTAAAATTCTAGTTTAAGAGACTGAGAAGTAAGGTTGGTGTATGTGTTTCGCATAAGCTTTTTGATCAAAGTTTCCACAAAACAGTCTTTTTTATATTCGATCTACTTTTGATTGAACAAACTACATATATATGTTAAAGTAGACATAAAATAAGTATGTATATTAAAGTACATAATTTGGCTTTGATACATGTCTGTGATTTCCTACACGCGTTTTTTGGCAGAAAATGCATTCAGCATTTTCATTGGTTTTTGGCAGAATCTGTCTTTATTCCCCCTACATTGTTCTTTGCAGTGGAATTCATTGTTGGTAATAACCTTGCTAAAAACCCAGTGTAACCGCCATGAAGCAACCCCACAAATGAAAATTTAATAGTCATCTAAATAAAATAATAAAGTTTGAAACATTAATTTCCTTTGGCATATAATGCTCAACATATCACCGTGCCAAGGACAAGAACTTAAAATACGTCTCATTCTCTCTTTGGCGTTTCAGTTGGACGCATTGTCTTTGAATTATTTGCTGACGTCGTACCTAAAACTGCTGAAAATTTCCGTGCGTTATGTACAGGAGAAAAAGGAATAGGGCCCACCACTGGAAAACCTCTCCATTATAAAGGATGTCCTTTCCACAGAAGTAAGTTCTATTAAGTCCTCTTTTCCAATTGGTAACAGAAGTTGTTTATCATGAGTATTTGAAATAGTGTGAAATAATAAGCATTTGTTTAAGAAATAACTTGACTGAAAGTTTTTGACTTTTGATTCTCCTAATGACTAGATGTTCTTACCATGCATGACAGTAATAAATGATAAACTTGCAAGGAAGTTAATAATAGTAAAACCAGTTTACTCGGAGTTGTAAACAGGTTGAAATGAATTTCAGGTGAAAGCTGAAATATCAAGTGATATTCACAAAACTGAACAAGTACTTAAGGGACACTTGATAAATAAAAGATGGATTTTGGTCTTATTTAGGTGCTGGTGACAAGGATTGCTCTTCTTTCTGAATTGTTTTTCTTCATGCCTTTCCTGCCACGCTGATACATGTTAAAATTATTTTGTTTTACAGTTATTAAGCAATTTATGGTCCAGGGTGGAGATTTCTCAAACCAAAATGGCACAGGTGGAGAAAGTATATATGGTGAAAAATTTGAAGATGAAAACTTTCATTATAAGGTACTCCATTGAAAATAGTACTTGTGAAGTGTCAATGATTTTTATTTTTCTTCAAGGTCAGAACTAGTGCTGTTTAGTCCAAGTTTAATGTATCTTCAAGCATTGAAAAGATTGCAGCAAAAAAGCCCCAGACTAGTTTGTCCTGAAGCTCATTGTTGAATGTAGAATAAATACATGCAGGAATACTTACGATAAGAGGTCAGCCTCATTAAGACAAAGAACTATAGTTTAAATTTTCTTCTTAATTGTGTCATCAGAAATTAATTTGAAACAATATTTTAGTTCTCCTTGAAGTAGGGAAATTATTTTAAAAGAGTGACAAATTTTTCTCTGAAGCTTCTGCAGTATCTTAGTATTAAATTGATTTTATGATTTTTCATACTGTAATAACATAAATTTAGATGTGAGAAATGCCTTTTGTAAGAGGTAGGGAATCCATGGTAGACTGCAGAATTAATCTAAAGGAAAATTTGAAAGAAAGCATTTTCCTCAGAGTTACTTTCAATGATATAAGAAAAGGTTTGTTTATGAATGGCCTTTATTCAACCAAAATGTTGGGAAAATGTCCTGTGAACAAAGTTAAGTTTTTGGATGTGCAAAGATCTGGATTTGAGGATGTAATTTAAAGACATCATACAATCACAGAATGGTTTGGGTTAGAAGGAACCTTAAAGATTACTTACTTCTAATCCCTCTGCCATAGGCAGGGACACCTTTCATTACTCCAGGTTTCTCAAAGCCCCATCCAACCCAGAACATTTCCATCTTGAAAGCCTAACATGAACATTCAAAGATACTGACTTTGATGTCAGCAATTTCTACCTCTCCTATTACTTGTCACTATTTCATTACTAGCAACCATTAGTGCAGTCCCAGAAGCAGTTTTGCCAGCCTGGCTGCAGGAATAGAGGAAGGCAGCTGTGCTGCGAGAGTAGGAAATTCTAAATCTTGATTTATCCACAAAATCAACATCTAGCAACACCAGGGAGACTGCAGGTGTGTGTTTTACACACAAAAAAAGAGTTTTTCTCTGTCAGCAGCTCTGTGTACAATTTATACAGCATTTGAAGATCTCAACATTTAAGTATTACCTGTACACAGTGACTTAGTTTTTGGCTAGCAGTCTTAGGTATTCTGGAGTAAATTGGCAATCGTAATAAGTGTTTTGAATGCTCATCTGTGTTCTCAGCTGTACACAGTTCAAGCACAGTCACACAGCCTTTGATCAGTGGTGTCTTGAATCTGGGTAAGAGTACTACTTGGAAACAACAAAAACAGCATGTTCTGCAAGTACCCCTTACAACAGCCAGGACACCTGCTCTGCTCTAAGAGTAACAATTCTCAGCCTTGGTTTTAGCCATTTGCATATCATGTTATATGTGATAGCATATGAGTGACTCCTCAGCAACACTGACTAATTACAGACATCATTGTCCTGTGGTTAAAGCAAGGCCCTGATTGCAATTGTCCTTGCTGCCAAATAGTATTTTAGGAAAAGAAACTATGGCAATCTTTTAATCAGGCATCAAAATCCTTTACCAAGTTCACAGAATCACAGAATCAATTAGGTTGGAAAATACCTTGGAGATCATCAAGTCCAACCCTTGACCGAACACCACCTTGTCAACTAGACCATGGCACTAAGTGCCACATCCGGCCGTTTCTTGAGCACCTCCAGGGATGTTTCTTGAAAGCCTCCAATCGCCTCCATAGTGACTCCATCACTTCCCTGGGTAGTCTATTCCAGTGTTTAACAACCTCTTCTGTGATAAATTCCTCCTGACCTGAACCTCTTCTGGTGCAGCTTGAGGTCATTTCCTCTTGTCTTGTCACTGGTTTCCTGGGAGAAGAGATGGACCTCCGCTTTGCTTTCAGGTAGTTGTAAAGAGCAATAAGGTCATCCCTGAATTTCCTTTTGTCCAGGCTAAACAACTCTAGCTCCCTCAGCCACTCCTCATAGGACTTAAAGGACTTAGATTTGGAGCAATAGCTGGCTGTGTGACTGCAGTATTCCTCATAAAGATAATTACAGGTGTTCTCTGAAACCAGACACTTGCTGTGGTGGTGCTCATAGCATTGCTATGTTACTTTCTGGATTGGTCCTTGTCACAGGACTTCTAGCTCCCTGAATAAAGAGATTGTGTCATCATTAATGTTTTGGTTGTTCTTTGAGATCTGGAGGCTATTATGAACATGATGCAAATGATCCTCATTTCTGTACTTCTCTGACTGCTGAGCTGTAACAAAGGGGCAGAGATGAGCTGAAGAGCTCATGTGGATCTTATGCTTGATTCCCATTACCTGTTTGCCATATATGTTAGGATTTTAGTGGAAGTTAAAATGCCTTTACTATGGAGAAATTCACTGGACCTTCCACTTAATCTAGCAGTCCTGAAAAGTGTTCTCTACCCACTGTCTTGGACAACAAGAAGTTGTTTTTCTTGATGCTTGAGGACACTGGAGCTGTTTGTTCTCGTGTTAGTTGTGTGGTTTGTTGTAAATTGCAGTAAACTGCAAAACTTCTGTCAGTAGTCATCTCAGATCAATCCCACTAGGCTTTTATTGGTGTTACTTCTCCAGGTAATGGCTCTGCTTACCCAACTTACACAGTCTCCAGGCACTGCTACCATGGCATAGTTTTGCAAACTTTGAATCTTTTAGAGAATCTTATTTTGTCCTGACTTCTTTACTTGTTTTATAAGCTTATGAAGTGACAGCAGAAGCCATCATAGGAAAGACACTCTTTTTCTGCAGTGTTTTTCAAAACACTCATGGCAAGAAAATGCATGAGGTGTCACCAGATTTCTTTGTAAATAGAGACTCATCACTGGATTAATGATGGGATTTGGTCCCAAATGAAATGGGGTTGTGTGTAAGTTTGAAGATTGAAGCCACCAGACTGCTGTCTGTAACTTTCCAACTTGTCCCCCAGATCTTTCAAGTTAAAAGGTAAACTTGGAGATGTAAGGCGACACCAGAACTTACTGTTATTTGGCTTTTTGTTCACCAAAAAATGCTGTTTAGCATTGGCTGTAATTACGAGGTGGGGTGGGGGGAAGGAGGAAAGATAAGATTAACAAGTCTTGGGCAGTGAATCAGTGACCAGCCTCAAATGGCATTTGCAGAAATCTCCTATGGCTGAACCTTTCTGTTTAACTTGTTTGCCAGCAACTGCAATGCAACATGTCGGATACTTCTTTTGGAGGCTGCATTCCTACAAAGTTCCGTTCCTACCAGATGCCTTGTCTTGCTGTGGAACACAGACTCCTCTCTGTTATTTGCCTTCTCTGACTCCCAGGGCGAGTTTCATGGTTAGAACAGAGGAAGTCAAGCGCCCAGTAGATTTCTGTTGGCTAGGTGCAGTTCTGGTTCTCAGCTGTACAACCTTTTACCAGAGTTCCCAGGCCAAATCATGATTTAAAGATTCAGAATCGTGGTGCCTTACGACCAGGTGAACAGCTCAGGCAAGGAGTTTGCCCTACCACCATGGAAATCCAAACACTCTGTGGGAAAGGTTTTCAAAACAACAGGTTCTTTGAACTGGTAGAGAATATAGGGACAAACCAGATGCTTAAATACAGCTGTTTCAGAGTGTTATCTCAAGCTAATCAACTTCCCATCAAGCTCTGAGGTCTGCTTCACAACAATTTCTGTTTCCGTATCCCCTGTGCTGTCTTAATTTTTCTTTCTGCTCCCCTCCTCCCTGCAGTATCAAGTTTCTTAGGAATACCACACCATGCATGCTTCAGACATGTACCAGTGCCTTGGTATAACATACTGACTTACATTAGAGTTCCTTGCACTTAATAACCAGATCAACTTGGGGAGAACATCTTCATGGCTGTGTCATGCCAGTTAAACAAAAGATTCACAACACATGAAAAGTTGATTTTTTTGTAGTACAGGTGAAAATGAAATAATCTTTGTGCTAGAACAAGATAATGCTTAATTTCAAAGAAGGAAAAAGTATTTGTGGGAAACAAACAGTGTTGTCTCACGTTGGCCTGTTTAATGTATTTTTTAGTTTGTGGCCTGGCAGCATGAGCCCAAATAATTAGAAGGTTAAAACCCCCAACAGATTAACACCTGTGCCTCCAGGAAAGTGAAGGTGTTAAAAAAACCACCAAAACAACAAAACGCTAACCTGTAAATAATAAAGGCCACAGTCCACACATAATTTGTGTGAGTAGCCCTTACAAAATCAACCATACCCATCTTGGCAGTGTAACAATGAAGTTGGTTTAAGTGGTATTTAGCTTTGTCTTTTGAGGCCAGTGACCTTGAATAATCCAGGGAGGAACTTCATGTCTCTCAGGTGATCTGTATAGACTCAGGAGCTGTGCAGGGCATGAGTTTTGAATCAGCAGATAGGTGTTACAGCATCAAGTCACACATGTGGCTGTGCTTACTAGATTGGTAGGGGGCAAGTGAAGACTGAGCGTTTGCCCTCTTCAGTCTTATAGGTAAAATTAGTTGCTAACTGATCTCTTTCACCAAGTTTTAGCTATGGCTGTACTTGCTATATATATATGAACAGCCTTACAAAATCTTACATATGATTTTGTAAAGATCTTTTATATGTTGTCTTGTTTTTTTTTTTTCCCCAATGCAGCATGATAAACCAGGTCTGCTGAGCATGGCAAATGCTGGACCTGGTACTAATGGCTCTCAGTTCTTTATTACAACGGTGCCTACTTCTCATCTGGATGGGAAACATGTGGTGTTTGGCCAAGTGATCAAAGGAATGGGTGTAGTTAAAATACTAGAAAATGTTGAAGTAAAAGGAGAAAATCCTGCTAAGGTAAATAAAATCCAAAGTGCTGAGGGATGATGTTTATGATTACATTATATGATGCATATTAATTTCTTAAAAATGCTTGGTGTAATGTTTACAAGTATTAAATGTTAGCCAACTATTTTTACTAACAGTGATAATTTCTATTTTACTGTCTTTGTTAAGTGGCTTTTGTTCCTACACTGTAAATTTCCTCTGCACAAATGGTTTATTATTCAACACAGCTGTGAGGGTGGAAGCCTTTGCTGGAAGTGTAGGATGGATGGTGAAATTAAAAGGTGGAATTCACAACCCTACCTTACTATAAATTTTATGTCAGAAGTCGTATTTGTGATAAAACAGTTGGTATGTAGGTCATGTCAGTTTGTGGGTATCTGAAGAATTAATACCTCTGTAGCTTTAAAAGACTTGGCAGTTGAAGAAAGAGCCATCTTCTCTAATGTAGTAGAAAGTCCATGTCTTGTGTTTTGCTCCAGCTCAGCTTGTTGCCAGTTCTTCTTCCAGCCTCTCTGTGAAGCGTGGGTATGGTGTTCTTGGAATGCTGCTCTTCTGAATGCAACACTTCCTGTGATAAAAGCCTTTTGATGAAGATAGGCTAATGATGTGATGGATTTCTGAAATAAATGCACCCAAACAACAGATGAAAAAGCCTTTTTACTGAATGTCAAAAATTTCAAAGAGTACTTGGAAGTTATGGCTTTTTTTTTTTAATTGTCTTAATAAGCAGTGCTGCTGTTTACACTTTTATTTTTTCAGTTGTGTGTCATCGCTGAATGTGGAGAGCTTAAGGAGGGAGATGATTGGGGAATTGTTCCCCAGGATGGATCTGGAGATGCTCATCCAGATTTTCCTGAAGATTCAGATATAGACTTGAAAGATGTGAGTATTTTACAGGACGCCAGACCTGTAGGTAGTGTGAGTTACGTGGTGTCTCTATCATTAATATTTTTTTTCTTAGGAATGGATCGAGGTCCTGATTAAATGTTGATATTCTATTTTAGGAGAGAGAATGCTGTGGGAGGGGATTGCTATCTCTTTTTTTTCAGTGCTAATTGCAGCTGATTTTTTTTCCCCAGTAACTAAAACCTCAGTTACTAACAATTGTCACACTTTTTTGCATCCTTGGTTTCTTTTTTCTTTTGTTCGTGCTTTAGTGTCAAATTGCAAGTACTGGAACTTTGTCCTGCAGGTGACTAACTTAATGTTGTACCTGCATACTTTCTCTGTGCAACTTTTTAAATAGCCACCCTTCAACAGACTTTGCCTCGCTTATTAGAAATGATAAAGAATCAACCTTTTTAGAAGATTTTTACTACTTGAGAGCTAGTCGTTCTCAATTCTCCGTAGTTGTTTGCTTTTCTGATTGTTCAAACTGAAGGAAAGTCTGTTGTTGAGAGTTAGGGAGCAGAATGTTGAAAGCAACTCTTCTGCAGGTTTTTATTATGAAAATGAACTAGATAAAGTCAAACAATGATTTGAGAGGGGGAAAAAAAGGAAGCTGCATGTGTAGATTGCAAACACAGAATAAGAAAATGGAATAGTAAAAATCCCATTACAGTTGGGAAACAGGAACTCCTTGGTTTTGGCTGTTGAAAAGCCATGAACTTGTGAAAATGTTTTTGAATAGCATTTGAAGTGGTGCAGAACTGAAATTGGTAGGTGCACTCACCCTTTAACTTTAAACTCGTTCACATAAACCCAACTACCCAAACCATGGTGACATTGGTCTCGCACTGTGATCAGGTTTTTTTCAAGGTCATTGTTTCTAGTAGTGTAGAAGTGTAAGCTGATAGTACTACAAATGGTAATATATACATTGGACAGGGCTTAAGACAACTGTGGTACAGACAGCAGTAATTAGAAACTGTTTATTGCCACTGGAAGAGTAACTTTCCAATTGAAATGTATATGATTCTGGAAATAGAAATTAAGGATTTGATAAAGACAAGAGGGTTGTTCTTTTTCTCCCTCCATGGACATTTTTAAGCGTTTAGAGAGGAGAACTGTGTTGATACAACTCTTGGTTTGAGAGTGTGCAGATTTCACGTGACTGCTACTGTTTTGGGAAGCAGAAGACAACGTTTTCTCAGGAATAAGGCAATCTTGGTTGAATATTTTGATTGTTAACGTATTTTCTTTTTTTTGAATAATGGTCAACACCTTTATATATAGCTCTGTGTGGGTAACAGATTTAGGGAAAAGAGTTGAACTGTTACGTTGTCTCTGGTATTTTCTCACCTTTTATACTGTAGAAAAACCATTAGAAATTTAATCTTTCAGATATTTGTGTTACATAAAGTAGAGAATGTTGTAGAAGTGGTTTGAAGCTAGTAATTTGTCTAAAATTGGAGTATTTCTAAAATTTTATAATCCTTGAAAGAGGATGGACACGGGATCCTGCTGTTAAACATGAGTTAATTCAAGACTTCTTTCATAAATACATTCATACTTTATATTTCCCATCTATTTTATTAGGTTGACAAGATTGTGGCCATAGCAGAAGACACAAAGAATATAGGAAATACTTTCTTCAAATCGCAAAATTGGGCACTGGCAGCTAAAAAGTATAGTAAAAGTTTACGGTAAGGCTATCGTCACTGAATCAGGTAGCTCCTGTAACCCAAATTAATGCTGCTATCAAGCAATGATTCGTGCATTTAAGAAGTGGCTGTTGCATTCCTCTTATCTTTTTTTTAAACCAAGAGCCTAATGAATCTCGAAAACATCTAGTTGATTTTTAGCTACTTATTCAAGTAGGTCTTCTACTCATTGCTATGCAAGAGCTATAGGCAGAAGTACTGTTTAGAACTGACTAAATACTTCTTTTTTAATACTTTGCTGTGCTGGTTCATAACTGGGAAGAAAAGCACAGTATTACACAGGGTAGTTAACAGATAGCAAAGGAGTGAGATACTTTTTTTCTGGTTTCTAGAAAGCAGTAGGTTTAGGAAATAGGTACATTCGAAAAACAAATGTGACCCTTATTCATTCATTCCTGTTTTTTTTCCATACTGCTGCTTTCTTCTTTTCAAGCTTTTTGCTTTAAGAATATGAACATCTCCTAAAAACAAAGTTACACTGGCCTTTATCCCTGCCTTTTGTTATGATCAGTGGTCAACTAACAGTAACAGTAATGAAAGAAAAAAAATCAGGCATATTTAATGCTTCAGCTGAGTTTTTAAGTGACTAGACTTCAAATAAATTATGTCTTTCTAAAGCATAAAATGAATCCCATAATTGCAGACATTAATCCAAGATGCAGTGTCTCCCCTGCCCTCAAAAAGCCCATTACAGACCAACACAAACCCTGAAATAAATAGGGTTTCTATGCAAACATGTTGGAAATCTTACATAAAAAAGGCTGGAATGGTTCTTTAAGGATCTTTGTGTTGTATCTATCCATTCCATGGCCTCCCCTAGCCCCCTACCTTAGGTGAGTACCAGGTATAATCATGCCATCTGTTACAATTAGCTGTCTTGCTTGCTTTTAAGCACACCCAGTGAAGGCTCTTCCAGTTTGAGCTGCTTTGGTGCTTTTTTGTCCTTGTAGATGGAAAGCACAGTAACTTTTCTAGATTGAACAAATCTGATCATTCCAGCTCTTCTTTTTAGGCCCTACTCTTGTGGACACCCTGTTGTTGTATCTTGACATCTAATATTTTTTATAGGATGATGTACTTTAGCTGGCACTTTGATAGAACAGAGGAATAGAATAGCTCTTACTAGATTATCTCCAATGGCTTACGTACAGTTCATCTAGCACAACATCTGGCAATGCTTTTTCTTTTTACCAACAATAACCATTATAACTGTCTGCTCTTTTTCTTGTTTTATTGCTTTTTAGCATTTTTTACATTTTAAACTTTTATATGTAAGAATTGCCACCTATTTTTGTAAAAAAAATCTGTTACTTCCTGTTGTCTCCCTTGATACTACTTTCTTTGACTTTGAAGCTCTAATTTTATTTTCAAGATGGTTGCAGCCTTTCATGTTTTGGTGTGATTTATAAGTGTTGTATATGTGTTCTGCTTGTTTTGTATGTAATACAAATACAATACTGTAACTCTACTTATCTTTTTACTCTTTCTCTCTCTTCTGTGTCTCATCTTCTGCATGATGCCCAGTGAGTGGAAAAATCACTGGGACTACTTCTAATTCAATTTTTAAGTATTGCTTACTTCTGTGATCCAAAGTTATATACAAACTGTGCAGCACTCAAAAGACAGGGCTGCAAAAACTTACATAGGCACTGATCTGCAAAGGCTGCATTAATCATGGTGTACTTAAAATATGAATTTATGCAAGCACCACAAACCCCACAGAAATCCTGTTAAGTAGGCCATTAAAAAGTTGAAACTGGTATCCACAACAGACCTTTTTCACTTGAAATAAAAAAACACACAGTGTTGACACATTGTAAATTAAGAAGAATGAGATACAGTTTGCCTGTCCATTCACTTTTGAAACAGAAATGCTGTAACTGGTGTGGCTTAGTCCTGAACCAGTGCCAGTTTTGAAGTTCAGGAAAACAGTCATGAAGGAAGACGGGGGCAAGAAAGTGGTATAACTAATGCTCATAAAACCACACTCCTGTACAAAGTAAAGTTACCTTCAGATTTTAACCATAAATGCCTAAGCTGATTAAAATATTCCTGAGGGAAGTGAAGAAGAGATGAAGCTTTCCATGAACATGGAAGGTGCAGTGGTGGTGTTGATTGTTTGGCTCTGATGAGCAACACAGTTTCTGAGAACAAAGTCACTTAGATAAATTCTAATGGTTTCCTGCCATCTAGAGCAGTGCGTTTAATGAAGAAAAAGGATGCTGCTAATACTGTGGAGGACTAGGAATTAGAGGAAAGCATTCACTACTGAGTTGATCTTTTTTCAGGGTGGGTTTTATGTATTTAGTTCAATTAATATTTATAATAATGGAATTGAAGCTGCTTTAGAAACAGTAGTTTGGATAGGCCAGTTTGCACATATCTGTGGACAGACAAGGACAGGACAAAATGGAAGTTGCAACACTAATACATGTTCTGTGTGAATCTATTTTTCTGCAGGTATGTAGAAGCTTCTGAAGCAGTGGCAGAGGAGGCAGACAAACCCAAGTTAAAGACTGTTGCTTTGACCTGCGTTTTAAACATTGGCGCTTGTAAACTAAAACTGTCAGATTGGCAGGGAGCCATTGAGAGCTGTTCAGAGGTAAATTTAATGTTAAGTATTTTGATTAACACTTGTATAGAAAAGGGAGACTGAGACTACAAAGCTTTTTTTGAAGAATTTTCTGACAAGCTTATTATTTGAAGGTAAATTAAATAGAAAATCATTGTGAAGTTATTACTAGTACTACTAGTGTTAGTGCTACTATTACTAGTTTCCAGTATGTGGCTTTTAAAGTTTTTGAAATGGAAATGAATCATTAGAAGAAAACAAGAGGGCTGTTGCTTACTGCCAGGAAAAATGCACGTGTCAGTTTGGTTTGCAGAACTAGCTTTTAGGTTATAAAGAGTTAAACTGTCTTCAGGGAAAGATGAGTACTTTGTATGAGCAAAATGTTTTACTTGCTTTTAGATTTGATGGTCTTGTGTTTTAGTTAAGAAAGTCACTTTCATGAATAACTAACCTTTTAGGTAGGCTTAGTGGTGAAAAGAAACCAGTGAATAGGAAGAAAGAATATAAACATGTTAGAATAAGGAAACCAGTAGAATTAAAGAAGAAAAAAAGGAGCCGGGACATAGACATACTGACAACTTAGTAAATTTGAGGAAGCTTTAAATAATTCAGTAAAACTCTGAAATTTTGAAGGAAACTGGGGAAAGAATGCTCTTATCTGTTAGGAGATACTGCTCAGCACCCCTGCTAAGGCTTCGTGCTGAAAGCAGGAATCTCAGCTCGTCTGTGTGAGAGCTCATTAGAGGGCTGGCTTACTTTGTTACCACATGGAAAACTTTCATTAACCTATATTCACGATGAACAAATGGGGAATGAGGAAAGAAAAAACAAAAACACTGTGTAATGTGTATCTGTCACATAGAAAATGGTAAAAACTGAAACATTTAAGTGTTGAAGATAGAAAGTACTAATAAATATAGCCCTTGTAGGAAGAAAATCACACTTTTTTTTTAAGATTAAAGACTTGTTAGATAAAGGCAACTCTGTAACAGACTTCTGTAAAGGATGTAGCTTATCTCCCATAACAGTAAATCAATGTTTTAATCAGAACACCTGTTTGGTAAATCAGCTAGTAAAGTTCTAGGTAATTGTTAGAAGCTATGCTATTTCACTTTTATGGTTTCTTAAGGCCCAGAGCAATTGAAATTAACCTGTAATACATGCATTGTTTTGTGTAAATACAGAATTCTGGACAGCTGAACCTGTTCAAACAAACCTTGTTTTGAACTTGTAAGCACAATAGTTGAGGTAAAACCAAGGAGTGCTACCTATGTGTACACTATACAGACACCTGATTCTTGACACAGGAGAGGCTGAAGTGAAGGCTTTGTAGCAGACAGATCAGGAAGGAAGAAAAGGGAGGCCCCGTTTGTATTAACAGCCAATACTAAAATGATGTAAAAAATATGGATGTGTTGTAATATTTATAATGCATATTAATGATTTAAAGTGAATAAACAAAATTAATAAAGCCACTCATTTCCTCTAACCACTTGAAAATACTGCAGAACTAACTGCAGTAAGAGCATCATCTTTGCAGGCAAAGTAACAGCTAGCTAGCCAAACTAACTGAGGTATTTTGAAAAAATAATCAATGTAATCAAGCAGTAGAACAATCTCTTTGCCCAGCCACTGTATCTCCTATTTTGATATTGTCATATTAGAGCTGGCATATACACGCTACTGAAAACATTCAGCTCAAAAAAAGGCGTAATGACTGGAACTTGGCAAGGTTCCTGAAGCATGATGAGATGGATTGCTTGCATCTATCCTTCTAGCCTACAGTAAAAAAAGCTTTACAGGCAAAACGGTGTTTTATTTATGACACCAGTTGAGGTTTTTTTGGTGCGAAGGAAGGAGCTGCAATATAGAGTTGTACTGTGAGACTCAAGGTTAGGATAACTTGAACTGCAGCAACTCCTTAGCCTTGTCAGCTAGCTATATATACACACACACAGCTGTTCCATTTTAGCCTCATCTATGCTCAGCCTTCACAAAAGACCACTTTTGGTGCAGTGGTATTGAAGCCCATTAGATGGCTATTCAGTGTGCTGCATTATAGCATTCATTTTTATACAGTTAATGTTTTGACAGTTTACCCTCAAACCAACTGGGAAGAGTGTCTGCTGGTGTGAATTGTGCCATTTGTGGAGATGGGAGGCTGTGAAGTATAAGAAATGTTAATGTGACAATTTTATTAAATTTACAGGCTCTTAAAATAGATCCAGCGAATACTAAAGCTCTCTACAGACGGGCTCAAGGATGGCAGGGAATAAAAGATTTCGATCAGGCATTGGTAATGATCACTTTTTTTTTTTTTCCTAAATCTAAAAATTTCATCAGAACATTAATTTATATTTGTCTTTTATTTAAGGCCGATCTTAAAAAGGCTCATGAAATAGCCCCTGAAGACAAAGGTAAAATAAAGCTGTTTCTTTATGTGTCTTATTAAGAATTTAACAAAGTATCCAGGGTAGTATTTTTAATAGGAATTCATACCAGTGTGATGTATTGAGCACAGAGCCTGCTGAGGTGGAAAACCTGGTTTTACACAGCAGTGATGCTTCTGTTGCACTGGAAAACCTGCTTATGTAGGTCAACAGCATTCCTCTTTAACCATGCCCCTATCTTACAGGGCTCTTATTAGCTTAATTTCCTGGTCTGACTGGGTGAGAATTTTAGCTCATAAATTCTGTGTCGGCACCAATGCTATCTATGCTTGCAATACACTCCCCTACATGGTTACCTTACCACATAACACAAAGTCAGGGGCAAGGCTTCCCGTTGCCTTAGTATCTGACCTAATCAAAGATTAAATGCAGTTTTATTAAATGAAACAACGTAGGTAAGTTCCAGCAGTGTGACCTGGTCTTAACCTTGTAGGAGACCTAATGTGATTACTGTAACTCTGTCATGGTTTTTCTTTTTAATCAGCTATCCAGACGGAAACACTCAAAATCAAGCAGAAGATAAAAGCCCAAAAGGAGAAAGAGAAAGCAGCTTATGCTAAAATGTTTGCTTGATTTTTCCCCCCCCCCCAAACATTTCAATCTATGCACTAACTCCTGCAAAAGGATAAACGGAGCTGCTTCTTTCATTTGCTCTCTGCTGCAGTTTGCAGTGTTTGCAACACAGAAGTCTAATAATAAAGACAAACTGTTCAAAGGTGATGTGGTTTTCTTTGTTTTTTTAAGCTGTAATAATTTGTGTTTTGCAACTCAGGTATGTTTCTAATGTGTTAATCAATAATGGTTGTGTTTTTCACAGCTTAACAATGCTTCCTGGCAGCTTGGTTTCACACCAAGACAACTTAGGCATTTTCTTAAGAATTTTTATTAGAGCAGGCCTGATTTCTTGTAATTAATAAAAATACTGGTAGACATAGAATGAAGGTGCTAGTATTTTTTGAAGCCACATTACAGTTTGAATCCCCTATTAACATCAGGAAAAAAAAGAAATCTACCTGTAAATTTGATGTAAAATGTGTAACACTTAAAAGCAGTGAGAGTTTTCTAGACTGATGTATTTCCCTGATTGCAAGGTAGGATTACATACAGTAAAATCACTCCAGCTAGAGAGAGAAACTATCCTTTTTTTTAAGGGTGGGTACTAAATTCTTCCATCCTAACCACAATTCTGGCTGGATATGGCTTGTGTTATCTCTGAACTACAGTAGTAAATCCAAGATTCAAAGTTGCTTTGTCAGTACTGAGAAGAAGCTTCTACCTGACATACAACTGCTTTAAAGTAAGTCCTATTTAAATAAGGCTACGGTTTAACCAGAAGGCACCAACTTTCCATTTAATGCAATGGTCATATGTAAAATTCAGGATGGCACATCCTAATGTTCAAGTCAGTGCTGTACATAAATACACTGCACCACAAAATACTCCAACATACTTGGTGATCAGAAGTCACTGAATAGGTGGGTCAGTTTACATCCCATTATAAACTGGTCCTCCTCCTCCTTCAGGCACTACCCAGTTAATGTTCTGACTTGGGTCTTTAATATCACATGTTTTGCAGTGGACACAGTTCTGAGCATTTATCTGCAGCCTTGATCCTTCTCCTGTTTCCAGAGGAACATACTCATAGACTCCTGCAAAGATCAAAACAGATAGCACTTCACTGACTGGTTTCCCACTGTACATATGCCCTACTATTTACCAGCAACCATAATGAGGGAAGGATATTACTAGCATGATTCAACTGCCTTCTTCCATATTTAATAATTATTATCTCACCATGAAAGTACTGTAAACATATTTTAAGACCTGCACTTGAAACCCCTTCTACGGGGAGGAGTGGGATAGAAGGCTTGAAGTTAAGCAGTAGGCCAGGTGAACTCTTTGTGATGTACTTAGTCTTTAATTTTGCAAAAACAGCTGAGACACATTTTTTATTACCTACCTGCTGGACAAAATCTTTGTTCCGGTCCATCAAATACAGCCAGATTCCTGCTCACAGGGACGCTGTCATCTTTGAGAGTTAAATGTGCAGGTTGGTCATGTTCATGGTTTGTACCACTTAAAGCCACAGACGAGAGGAGATCAAAACTGATTTTTCCATCAGGCTTTGGGTAGTCAATAGGCGTGCAGTCTTTGGCTGGCTTGAGCTGAGCAAAATCTGGTCCTAAATACATTTTTAATAAATAGGTTTCAGTATACCATTACTGTAATTGGCAGTTACTCAAGAACAATTTTACTAAGCTATTTTAACTTGTCATCAGAATGAGGTACTTCATAAAAGATAGTAGCTTTTTTCATGAGACAGAACACTATATTAAGTTATACTAAGCAGCATGTTAATGTCTTACTTTACATTATATGATAGGTTATATGACAAAGTCTGCTTCAATGCCTTACCATCTGTTTCTTTTCTACTCTTTAAGGCCTCACCACTGGACCCAATGTGCACTAGGTTGAACTAATACCAGAAAAGACTGCTGTACAATGAAATTACCTGGATGTTTTAATGTCCATGGTTCCATTCCTCTCAGTAGCCAATAAAATATACCTGTGTAAATCATTCCTCCATACACACCAAGTATACTATGGCAGGATGGTCGGATGTTTCTGACTGCATACAGCTCTTTCCAGACCCAGGACCTTTTCAAATTCTCTTCATATTCTTGCACATCAAGTCCTAAGGCAGTACATTATTTGTTAGGTACCTACTGTATATCAAGACTATCCTTGAAATAAAAAAATTAATGCAGAATAAAGGCAACTACTAGCAATGAAGTCAGCAAAAGGGCATTTCAGAGTCATAATCTAGGAATAGACTAGGTAACGTTTCAGCCTTGTTTGACTTGTTTTGTTGGCAGATACCTACTGCTTTTTTAGCCTCTGTTACATGAGCAGGATTGAATTGCCTCAAACTGCAGCAAAATAAAATCAGCCAGGTGGCTATATTGGTGGTTCTGTGAGAAAACAGGTACTTGCACATAGAATCTGGGCACTAACCAGGAAGAGTTCACCTGTGATCCAAAGCCAGACTTGCAATTCTAATTCAAATTCAAAATTCTTTATAAGTTTTGCAACCACAAACTTTCCCATTTCAGTAACTGTGCCTTTGGCTCAACTTTATTTCTTCCTTTGTAATCAGCACATTAATGATATTGACTACAAACTGCATTCCTTACAAATATGAGACACTGCACACTTGGCACATCTACTGCAGTGTAGTTGAAGTTAAGTAATTAAGGAAAAAATGTTTCTTCAAATGAAAACTAGTTGAGAGCTTCCCCTTCACCACTGTCCTTTACTACTGTATAGGGACAGATGTTCTAAATAATCAGTTTTAAGCCCTGTCTATACATGAAAAACATGCTTTAGTTTGTGTTTCCCATCTCACATAAGGCTCTGAAGAAAGCCCATTACCTCTGCAAAGAGTATAAAGTATAATATTCCAGTCTTCATAAACTGAAAACAGCATATAAAACCTGTCCATAATCAAACAAGAGCTGCACACTAGCCATCAAGAGTGTGTCTAATTTCAGATGAATTCTAAGCATTTTAGCTTGTCTAGTAGAAGTTCTAATTGTTCAGCATGCCCTCTGTGTATGGCACATTTTGGCTGAATGACAGCTCATTAGGCCTGGATGCACCAGTACAGAGAAGGGATTTCTAAAATAATCATCATGTGGCACCTGGCTATAGAGTTCATTTCCAGAATGACTGGAATTGTAATTCTCTTTCTGTACAGTCTTTGCTAACAGATTTAAGGGGACAACCAAGGCTTAAACAAATCACTACAAGGTGGTCAGGACCAGGTGATGATTTCAATGTGCTTGCATTAGATATAAAATGAAATGCATGCAGTTTCAAATGGAGATGACTATAAAAGAAAAAAAAGGACTGAACAAAAAAGCATCTTAACGGTGAAGAGCAAATTTTAAAAATCTCACCCCGTTTTGCTTACATTTAATCTGTTCCTTTTTTTCTCTTTCTGCAGTCTTTCAATAACACTTTCTGAATCATAAAGCACTAATTTTTAACATGTTTGTAGGAACAAAATATTTTCATTTACTTATACAGGAAGTATCAGTTTTTATGATGGCCTTTAGAAGTGTATTTTTATTCTAGCAGTAGGATAAATACTTAAAAAAAAAGTTTTGCTCAGTTATTCTTAAATCATTTGACATTATTGACAGCAAAAAGACAATAGATATATTTTAAACACACCTATTTCATGATTTATTCACATTTACAACTAATTCCTTGAGCCATATTTAGTTATTGCTAACTGTTAGATGTTCGTAGTTCTAGTTGAACACAAGGTAATTACAACTCATAGCACAGTGATCTTACCTATTGTCTTTGATTGGAGATTTTCATTGATTAATTGACTAAAAATGGCTTCTGAAGCCAACATGCCACTTTTCATTGCAGTATGTGTTCCTTTGATCTTGGGAACATTCATGAGTCCAGGACTGCAACCAATTAATAAACCACCTGGGAAGGTGAGTTTGGGTATTGACTGAAGAGAAAACAGAAAGAAAGGTTGGTTGGTTGTTTTTTAAAGCGACAGTAACATTCTGGAAATTAAACTGGCATAAGGCTTTCATTTTCAGACTTGCATGTGCACTATCTTAAACACACACCAGTTATGTCACTTAATCAAGGAATTTTAGCATAGCATCCACGCAGGAACACAGCCATTGTTCTCGTGCTGAGTATGAAAGAATGACAACATTTTCCTTACATCCTCCCTCCAGTTGCTTTATCTGCAGTAAGACTCTGGTGATGCCATCTGTCATACTGTTTTCCTCCTTCAACTTGAAGCGAATTCTTAAAAAAGCCCCCAAGACCAAAAAGCCTCATTTGTTTCCCTAATTTCCCCACAGTAAGCTGTATGCATTTTATGTCACACTGCTTTTTTCCACAAATCTTTTTCTATGAAACTGCACAGTGCCCTGACTGTCCTCCTCCCCCTTATTTCAGAAGATGTTCAGTAGCCAACAAATGCATTTGGTGCAAAATCACTCCAATCTGTAAGCATGATGTGATTGAGTACAGTCAATTCACAAACCTAAAGACAGACGGAGGATTTTCAAGTGTCACATTTATAGTATTAATATACTATGTTATACACCTATATTAGGAATACCTTAATTATCAAGATATTACTCTCATCCAATGTTAAGATTTTAGACAGAGAATGGCTTCAAATGTAGACTGACAGCACTTTCAGCATAAAACTGACCAAAGCCTAGGTCTCAAATTGCTGAAGGTAAGTTTTGAACACAGTCTTCCTCCAAAAGTCTTTAGTACTGAGCAGCGCTTATGAATTTAGCATCCTGCTTTTATTCAAACTGCCTGAATGAATTAATTTTGTAATGGTCTAAATGAAACTACTAATTTGGGGCCGAGTTATTTAATAAAAAATGTCCAAAAATATATCCCTTGGAGTTCAAGATAACCCAAACCCCTTCTGCTTTTTTCAGTTGTTAACCTGTTTACTATTCACCCAAGACTGCTTATTTTTAAATAGTCACAGAGGAGTCTCCAAAAAAAAAAAAAGGTGTGCTACACAGCATTTCCCATGTTCTGTGCAATATGTTTCATCACAGACTTAGTGATTTATTTCACAGGAAAAGTAATGTACGCTGAAAACACAACTACAACTTAAAACTTACTTTTCTGGGACCAGAAGTTTTAAGTTCAGCTACACAACAGAATTTCAAAGGGATTAAGTATATAGACTGTCCTCTCTTTTCACAAGAAGCAGCCACTTATCTATTAGCATGCAATGAGCATAAGTCATAAGCATAGAAAGATTTCTTGACTGACTGTTGGAATTGCATAAAAAAGATGGTGACCAAGTACTTTTCTCCTGCAACCAATGTTTCACTTAATACTCACATAGTGACCAACATACTGCTAAAGAATAAATAAGATTAAAGATTAGTTCCTGTAATGCAAAAGGCAGCACATACTGCAGCTTTGTTAGTAATTCCCATTACTAGCCACTATGGCACTTGGTGCCAATTTCCACATGCAGAGGAAGAAACACATTGTGCCAGTGGCACAAGCTCTTCCCACCTCTCAAAAACAGACACAAAACAAGGCTGGTTTGGAAAAGGGAGGAAGGGGAGACACCTCCCTACACAGTCTTTCCTGCCACCAGACAGGAACCTCCCTTTTTTCCTCCCCTCAGCTCATCTCAGGGCTTAAATTTTCTCAAATAAGTCTAGTATTTGACACTTGAACAGGTCATCCGTAGGAAGGGTTTTCTCCCCCAATATTTATAACGTGCACTGCTCAACAATAGCAACATCTGTTTTTTTCCCAAAACTCTGAAACTTTTCCCAAAGTTTTTGTCCAAAGACAAAGCAGAGGGTGCATGAGAATTTCTTAAGTGCTTGACTTGGCAATTTTGATAAACATAAGCAATAGCAGCTATGTTGATGTAGTCTACTAAACTGTCCCTTCCTTCTACATATCCCAAAAAACATCCAAGAGCACATGTTCTCTATGTTAAAGTCTGAAGAATATGATTGTAAGGTTACCTGTAACAAAAAGAAACACTGAGATTGATCATAAGTCTAAACATCTATTTGATGCAATAATGTCATGAAATTCAAAACTGGAACTACAGGATGACTTACATAAGAAAATATTCCTGGACTACAGTGATGCAAATGAGTCAGACAGAGTTATTAATCGAAGCAACACATGCAAAAGAAGAGCTAATCTTAAAACTCTAAGTGAATCATCAATAAAGCTTTTTTTTACTGAAGGCATGTATTAAAAAAAGTCTCTTAAAAAAGCTTGACTTCATGATTACACAAATCTATCTACAGGAAATAAAAAAAACAAAAAACAACAAAACATGCTTTTATATTAGGAACAATGCAAAGTAAGAGACATGTTGGTTTACGTCCAGCAAAGAAGTCCAAAGATTAGGCAGAATGTGTAAGAGCTGTAGTCCTACTGACTGTGTAACTTTGCACAATGTGACTTAAAAAATACTGTTTCAGCCATATGTTTCAAGCAGTATAAGGAGGATGCAACTGAAGTCACAATCTGGCTACTTCACCAAAGCCAGAAATTCAATAATGACTGTGATACAGATATCAGTGCACAGTGTGGAAAAAGAAGCCCCTCTTGCATAAAAGTCTAGATTTTTGTATCTTGTATGTGTTAATAATGGAGCAACAATGGTTTCTGAAACACAGTGATACAATGTGATATGACTTATTTATAGAGCGGACAAAATCAACCTTCAGGTTTACTAGCTATGTATCACATGTAATCAACAAGTTGCTTCATGAACTCACATGACTCACTACCAGGTGTGTACACTGGGGTCAAAGCCTAACTCCATGTGACAAGAGTTACGCTGCTGCTGAAGTCCCACTTGTATTGCAAGAACTGTGCAAATCCGCATACTAAGAAGAAGAGGTTCAAAAAAGAAAGACAAAGTAGATAGCAGAGTGGAATGGACCCACACACAGGCTGCAGATCATGAGCATTCAGGTTAGTTTTAAACTTCAAACTTAAAGAAGCATCTAGAAGATGGATCTGGAAGTACAGGACACACAGCCACATCCTGTGTTCCAAGATTCCCACATGAGAAGATAACAGGTTCAATTTTAATACTGACCCTTGACTATTTTTTTTCTGCAAGCTGTTTCAGTCCTTTCAACTGACCTTAAGTCTTGATGAACACTTATTCAAAATTTTACCTTTTAGACTTCTTAAGGGAACACAATGAACAAAGTATTCCACTTCCAAAGAAAGCAGAAATTCAAAGTTGTGCAAGAAAGATACTCAAGGTATCTGTATTTGAGGAAGTAAGGATTTACCTGATAAACTACATTACAATTTCAGCACCATCAGTGACTTAAGGGTCAAGCACTCCAAAGAAGTTCCCTCTGCTGGGATAAACAAGTAATTTGGAAGATATGCCTTCCCAATCTCACAAGAACAACAGATGAGTAGTGCTACCCTGTCTTCCCCGAGATCCCAGGCACAATGAAAGACTGTAGTGTCTTCGCTGCTGACTACTGACTGCAATATAAATTCCACTTCACTGGCTGCTCATGGCTTGGACTAGCATTCTTTGCTGGCTAAAAAACTCGCTGGATGGCCAGGCCCAGAGAGTGGTAGTGAATGGAGTTACATGCAGCTGCCAGCTCATCACTAGTGGGCTTCCCCAGGGCTCAGTCCTGAAGCCAGTCCCACTTAGTATCTTTACTGATGACTTGGACGAAGTGATTGAGTGCACCCTCAGTCAGTTCACAGACAACATTGATCTGCTGGAGGATAGGAAGGATCTGCAGAGGGATCTGAACAGCTGGATTGATAAACCAAGGCCAACTGTATTGAGATCCAACAGGGCAAAGTGATCAGTCCTGTCTTTGGTTTACAAGTGTCCCATGCAGCGCCTCAGGCCTGGGGAAGAGTGGCTGGAAAACTGCCCAGCGTAAAAGGATATTGGAGTGCTGGTTGACAGCTGTATGGGAATAAGCCAGCAGTGTGTCCAGGTGGCCAAGAAGTCCAGTGTCATCCTGGCCTGTGTCAGCAAGTGTGGCCAGCAGGATCAGGGCAGGGATCATCCACCTGTACTCAGCACTGTGAGGCCACACCTCAAGCACTGTGTTCAGTTTCGGGCCCCGCACTACAAGAAAGACATTGAGCTGCTGGAGTGAATCCAGAGAAGGGCAAAAAGGCTGATGAAGGATCTAGAGAGTAAATCCTATGAGGAGAGGCTGAGAGATCTGGAATTGTTTAGCCTAGAAAAAAGGAGGCTCAGGGAGGACCTTATTGCTCTCTACACCTACCTGAAAGGAGGTTGTAGCAAGGTGGGGGTCCACCTCTTCTCCCAGATAACAAGTGATAGGATGAGAGGAAATGGCCTCAAGTGCCATAGAAGGTTTAGATTGAATATTAGGGAAAACTTCTTCATGGAAGTGTTGTCAAGCACTGGCACAGGCTGTCCAGGAAAGTGGCTGAGTTACCATCTCTGGCCATATATAAAAGTTGTGTCAATGTGGCACCTGGGGACTTGGCAGTGCTCAATCAGTGGTTGGACTCGATGATGTAAATGGTCTTTTCCAATCCAAAAGATTCTAGGATTCTGTATTTCTTTTAGAAAGTAAATGACTATGTCAGAAAATTTTAAGTATGACATAGCCTAAGTCTAGCAAATCTTAGCAGCCAGTACCCAGCAAGACAACAAGGCTTTTCTGTCCAGCAAAACTTTTGGTACAGCATGCAACCCAAATCTACAGCACTAAATACATGGCTATAGAGAATGCAAAGTTAAAAACTTTATGAAAACCTTACCTGTAAGCCACCTTCATTTAATGCTCTGGCACCATAGGCAATCCTTGTTCCACCCTCCAAAGTAGGCTGTATAGTAGGGTGATGCTTCCACCTTTGAAATTCCCTAAACGGATTCAAATAGGGATTTTGATAATCTAAACCAACCTTAAAAAAGAAAAAAAGTGCAACATTAACAAAAGTAAAGTATAAAACTTCAACAAAAACAATTACATATTACCACATCAAGACCTTAAATTTATTTTATATTAAACCAATTTCAGGATCTTTCTTTTCAAAGAAACGATTGCCAAAAATACATTCTATTAACAGTACAGCAAAAGCAAATCTGAAAATTACAAGGCTGCTCTCAGCCCTACCTGAAAATGAAAAATGTAATTACATTGTAGCCACCTTTCACCTGTCTTTGAAACAAAATAGTTAAATTAAATTAAGCACGGTTTAGTAGGTGGGATAAGCATGAAAACTTGTTTTAAAGTTGTATTTCATACCTCTGACCTAAAAAAGCTGGAAGGAGAGATAATTATTTTTTTGTCATTATGTCTTTGTGCTCATATATTTTAAGCAGTTTTTCACATTGTTTAATAATCAATTTTTATTTCCAATTAGGTGAGCCATTGTAATAAAGCACAGGGGAGCAATGATGAAAGCAGAAAATGGAGGGAAGAAGACTTTGCCAACTGACTGAATGCCTAGGATTGTTATCTTATGGATTTGAGAATTTGCTCAAAGATATACTCTCCATTTCTCACTTTTAAAATACTCTTAAAGGTCTTAAAAGGTCTTCTTTTGCCAATTTTTTCTCTTTTGAGAAAGGGATTATTTCCTGTTCCAGAGCTTTATTTGAGACAAATAACAAAATATATAACGAGTCAACAGCAAACAGAACTTCAGTTTCTCTTGCAGCTCACTGCTTTTAGAGCACTGCTTGCACCTACTTCCCTGGCCAGAGAAATTTCATGAACAAGTTTCAAAATAAGTGTAAGACTGACATATGTGTAAAGTTCAAACACAAAAATGTGATTGTATGTTCACAAAAAACTGACTATGTCAGAAAATTTTAAGTATGACATAGCCTAAGTCTAGCAAATCTTAGCAGCCAGTAACCTTCTACAAGCTAGCAGCATTTGAATATCTACTGTATGTACTTATTATTTATTCCAATACTAAAAATCCACACAGAGCAAGCATGCAGAAAAGCTAACATGTTTTTTTCAATGTTTCTTACAAAATGGTTAGGCAAAAATAGTTTTCACCCTCCTCCACTCTGGAATCCTTCTAAAATCTAGGAGACCAAAGAGTCAGCTCAGTCCCATGCTGCTAAAAGTCTAGTTTGTGTGCTTGACTCTTAATACGTCTGTGTGTGAAACACAGCCACAAGCTAAAAAGTTAACGTTTCATTTACAACTGCAGGTGATAGGGAAATATTTCCAACCATTGCTTCCTGCATCAACTTGCTGGCAGAATGACACCAGACTGTCCCTAGTGATCTCAGTGCTTTTGACAAAGTAGCAGTAAGGAGGAAGCAGCTGCAGTTTAACTAAAGAAGGCAAGGCCAACGGGGGTGAAGAATAGTTAACAATCCCATTCCAGAAATGGAAGGGATGCTGCTTGTGGAACTTCAGAGTGCTTCCACTTTATATACTTCTGTCATAAAGTGGAGTTGCATCCAAGGTTGACACAATGATTAGGAAATGGAATTGTACGAAGTGTATCCGATTTAGAGATTTCCTAATTTGCAGAAATTTTGTGAGCACAGTTTTGACTAGTTATGTGGTTTTGGCTTTACCAAAATTTGCATGGTTTGTAAAAAAAATTATTCCTGAGTGTTCTAGTTGGTCTTAATAAACGACACTGGATTAAAGACAGATTAATATGACAAATCAACCTTCCCAAATATGGGCATAAGTGCACTTAAGATTGAGAATCTGGTCTGTTGCTATTCTTGTCTTTTTTGTTTTCCCATTAAAACAGAGAAAAGAAACTGCATAAAACAAACAACAAGCAAGCTTCACTTACAACAAATCCAAGAGCAACTAAGGGTTCACCCTCATTTAAGTGATAAAGAAAGGATCCTCCATATGTATGTCTGTCTAAAGGCCAGCCTACAGTATGTTCTACTCTTCCCGGTTTCCATTTCTTTTCATCAATTGTCCATAACTGAAATGAAGATGAGCAAAAAATTAGATTGCAAAGGAATGGCCTTTCAATGATATAATAAAGTACAGACACAAAATTACACACCAAATAAAATTATTTACTGCTATGAGAAATAATAAAAGCATTTTGTAAGATAAATTTCGTAATATCAATAAATACAGAAAAATACAAGTAGTAAGTATACTTTTTAACATTTTAACATTATTTTTTAACATTTATGACGTTCCCAATACCTCTCTTGCTTCAACTGTTGCATATTAGAAAATGTGACGGACTCCAGTGCTACACCTAAAATTTTCACTCAACCACAAGATTCCTTTTACTACTGACTTTCACAGATATTTCTCCTAAAAAGGCAATGCTTACATTGACTTTTTCCTTTATAACCATTATAATTTCATATGATTCTATGAATTATCTTGGAAGTTCTTCAAGGTCAGGTTTAACACTATGCCTGAGCTGATCCAAATATTTTCTGCCAAACAAGTTGTCCTCTCTCTGCTCTTCCCCTACACATCTCCAGTGCTCCACTGACCCATGGTGAACTCACAGAAGCATTTTCATGTTTCCACTAGTGAGTCAATTTTCTGCCCATTTCACCAAATGTCTCTTCACTATGGAGTTCCATGCCAGGCACAGTCTAATGACAGAAAGGCAGCTGAGCACAGTAAGATCAGCTCAAGCATGGAGGGTTCATCCACATTAATGTTTCAGTTTAGATTAAGAAGCACATTTTTGAGTGGGACTTCTGATTCCTCCCACTTACTGTGCTTTTGTTCACATTGTACAGCAGCCATGGAAGGCGTGAACTGGATTCCTTTCGTGTGAAACAAAACTGGAAGACAGGGTCGGTCCCAAAAGCCCATCTGAAGTATTCCAGTCACAAAAGGGCACTCAGTCCACAGGACTAGATCACAGCTAGTCCAAAGTAAAAATAAACCTAAGATGTGCTTAGTTGCAGATACCAGCTCATCAGCACCAACTACTTCACTTTACAGCTCCATTCCTATTGGAGTGCACTATTTGCTAAAGCAGAGAGTCTCATCTAGAAGAAAGGAACTCCACAGGAAAATCCTGCTTTAACAACAACTTCAGTATTAGAAACTGTGACTAAGATTATGTCATACATTTACAGAGCCCTAATTCTCTACAGATGCATCAACTAATTATTAAAAAACATTTAGTAGCTGTACACACATACTTTAAGTAATAAAGAATATGTTGTAGTCAAACTCTGAACATATTCTAAAACAATACAGCTCTTTTTCATGAGTGATATTTCCTGAGTATAGAATATTTTAAAACTGAAACCTCATCCTTATCCCAATTTTAGAAGCCCAAGGAAAAGATCTCTTTTGAAAGAAAAGCTCATCCAGAAGGTGTTTCAGAGACCACGACATCATCTGGAACAGCTCTTCTCTCTCATTAATATACAGAAAGCCCACAGAAAGCCTTGCCACCCCTCCTCATGTACTAAACCACCCTAAAATTAGGCAGCACGAATCCTTCTCTCGTTTAGTAAAAGAACTGAAAACAGATTACACAAATGAACATAAATTGACATCAAACTAAGATATTAACAGAGTGGATTCACAGGTGCCTCTAGTTATAACAGACAAAAGAGAAGCAGCAGCTGAAACGGAACAAACATGACATGACATTCAGGGAGCATCTCTGATCAGCTTCAGAACAGCAAAGATGCTGAAGTCTGAAAGTGTAACTCAAAATCTTTAATTCTTACATCTTACACAAATTAGCTTGAAAGCAAATAGAAGCTACCTTAAATCTTCACAGTACTTTCCTTATTTGTTAAAATTATGCAGGTGATACCTCTTTCAGTCCAATGCCATAGCTCTGGGGTTGACATTTTTCTCTTAGATTGTATTTTTTGTACAGCTGTTTGGCTAGGTGTCCATGACAACCTTCAGCAAAGACTGTGACTTTAGCATGGAGTTCCAAGCCTCTTTCAAAGGTAGCCTGTAAAAGTACAGCATTTCGTCAGCAGTTAGATCTCAAACTCACAGCAAGAAAATGGGGAGCAATAAAGTGATTTTACACTACTTTGTGGCACAGCTCAGAGCCTCCAAAACATGGCAAACTATGGCACTAGTCCAGCTGTCTTTTCCACCTAACCATGATGCACTCCTGGCAAGTCTTGGAAGGAGATTCTAGTAAAGCAGCACTACACTGAATCACTATTTGTCACTGAAAAAGCAAATCTTTTGTGTATCAGAAGAAACTTGTATCACACCTGCTCATTCATGTAGTGTAAAGAAACCCTGACAGAAAAAAGAATCTTTAACTTCGCACTTTAATTTTTGCTCATCAAGTCACACTACAATAAAACATTCTGTGTGTCCCCACACAACAGAGACTAGACAGAACTACTATATTTGAAAAATCTGAATTGCCCTTGCTCCCAAAAGGAACCCAGTACCTCAGAATGAAGTTATCATGACATGACTCCAATCTTGCATGTTAAAACATACAGTAAAACTAAACTAACATCAAAGATCATTATAAAAAAAACCCCACAGAAAATTCCAACAATGAGATTGAGAATAAGATAATGGGAACTAGGATACTACTGCATGTCTATGTCATCTGGATCTGTAAGGACACTGGACAAGAATACAGATTATATTTGCAATGTAAGAAGGCAAGACTGCAAATGTACATAGTCTTTTTATACAAACTTTTTCTAAAGAAAAAAAAGCTTGATTTCAGTCAGAAAGTTTACTGTTGAAAAAGACAATGAAAAAAGTTTGGGACGAAGACATCCAGCAGCACCCAATAAAACCATCTAAACCATCTCAAGGTAAGCCAGCATAGGTCCAGGAGAAGCTCGCTGCTTTGGTTTTAAAGTTTGGCTTTAAGTTGTCTCTCAGGTGCCTGTAACTTATTGGTTGGAAACCTCTGGAGAAGGCTAACAAATGAAAATGTTCTCTCTACTTGGGAATGACTTTAAACAAGAGTAACAAGATTTTAACAGATTTTTTATACTCTTTGAATTTCTGATTGCCAACCTGAACATGAATTAATACAAAATACTAAGATAATGACAGACATGCTGTGATTTAAACATTAAAAATATATGTCCACTTTGAAGTAGATTTATATAAAAGAAATTAACTACACAACTCCACATTGCAAATATCAGAAATTCATGAATTTTAAATGTTTCAGTAATGTGACAGAGTAGTATTTCACAGTTAACGTCCTTCTCCAGAATCTACACAAGAATCAATGTGCAACTTTTACAGTGAATTTTTACCACTGTCACTCCTGTTTGGTTGGTGCTGACTGCAGATTCATTAACAATAGTCTATTTGATCAGGCTCTGTATAAACACATTGAAGATACTTTTGCCTTGAAGGTTATACAAACTCCACCTATCTGCCTGAACCTTTAGGCACTGGAGCTAATATCAGCTAACCTAACTCACAGCTGAAACACTTGAATACTCAAAAAGCTGCAGTAGCACCACATTAATGATGTACATTAAAGAAGTTAATAAATGCATTCTTCCAGAATAAATGTGAAAACCCCCCTACATTTCGAGGATGTTAAAAAATGTAACTAAAAGCATTCCTTCCCATTTTAAAACAAACCCAAACCTTCAATAAATCTTTATTCCTGCAGCAAGCTGTATGCATTACTTGGGCCTCCTACTGGAAAAAACGTGCACTGGAAAATAAGAGCAGGTCTGTCCCCTACAGCAGATGGACAATATTACACTGGAAAAATATGTTAATTTTCCCTGCCACTACTTTCTCCTCTGTTGGCTATATTCTCTCAAAACAAGAATGAGTCTGTTCTTCTCATTCCTTGAGTTAAACGGGAAAAATAGCCCACACATTATGTGAATATCTGTTTGAAACTCATGCAACTAGAAAGAAACTTTGCAAAAGAAGGTAAATCTTAAGAAAAAACTTGTAGTCCTAATTTCTGCAGTCAAATAATTTGGTGTGAAAGTTGTTGTGAGTTATTCTGAGGTGACAAATTCTCCCTACAAATTACACAGGGAAGCAACACACTTTGGGCAGGTCCTGGATTGCAAGTCTGACATTTAGGGCAGGGAGCCACCTTTTGGACACAGAAACATGACCAACCAGCAAAAAGGTATGAAGATTCAATGTGTACCTTGCCCCAACAAGGCAGACACACTGTCAACAGATGTGACTACAGCTGTAAATACCAAAGAAATCAAATCAGCCAGAAGCACACTGTCTTACATGTTGGTAGCTACCAGCTGGACTACACCTTTCTACTTCACCTTTGCACCTTTCTTCTAGGAGCTCCTGGAATTCTTTCCTTTGTTTCCTGATTTCACATATGCCAAAACACCCTGACGGTGTTTCCTTCAAGTCACCCTTTCTGCAAAGGCTTTTTCTACTAATCTCAGAAGAATTTTACAATGTTCGGATACCAGAACTTTCACAGGTAATCAATGCAGTTAGAGAGGCAAGACAGCTACTGAATCTTACACTTTTTCCTTATGCTGCAACAAGACTACTGATGGCAGTAGAAGCAGATGTATCACAATTTCCTTAATTAAACCCCTACACATGGGGAAGATAGATACTTACTTTAGGTGCTCCATCCTTCTGAATGCCTACATCGTTAGTGGCTATCCCTTTCACACTACCATCTTCATGGAAAAGAACCTTTGGAAATATTTAAACAAATAAACAAAAATCATTTTAATGATCTGCCTTTTGAATCTATTCATTAAAAGTGCTAATGCAGAACTTCTAAGCACTGTGACTTCAATGATCACACATGAAAATCATATATTTATTTACATATTGTATGATCCACTTGTACTTTGCTGGTTCTATGCCAAGGAATTTAGACACCAAAACACAGTTTTCACAATATGTATCTGTTAAAAGGAACGTTGTACATGTACAAACTATTGTGACTACACTTATAGGGGTTCCAAAGCCATTTTTCATATACACGCACTGATGTCATTAGTACCTCAGCTGCTGCATAGCCTGGATATATCTCAACACCCAAGGCTTCTGCTTGTTCACCTAGCCAACTCACAAGGTGGCCCAGACGTACTATGTAATTTCCATGGTTAACCATCGGAAGTCCTAGGCAAAAGAAGACACACACACACGTAAAACACAGGACAGGAAGCAAAATAACTGATGGTGTAGCCATCAGATGTCACACCTCCTACAGCTACTATTTTCAAGGTACTGTCATGTGTTGTCACAGCCATCACCTACACAGGCTGTACCCCTGTGAACTATTACATTCTATATACACTTGCTATATTACACTGAATTAAACTCGTTTGATTCATGGAAAAGTTGAAAAAGACACGGGGAAAGTTGACTCTCTACTCCCTTGCCAAACTTTACCTGGAAGAATAGGCACTGGAATTCTAGATGTTGCCGTTAAAATTCCAAATTTGTCTTCAGTCACAGGAGTATTAAGTGGAGCCTACAAAAAACCCACAAATATAAAACAGAGAGAGGTATGTTTTTCTAGCCCAACCAACAAAAACCACAACCAACAAAATCAAACAATCGAACAAGTACAGGTTTAGTATTGCACTTCTATAGGAAGGTACCACAAGACAGAAGACAAAGTACTTTATGAGACAGTCATCAGGCCATAATCAACACAACTATTGAGTTTAAAAGAAATATAAATTAAACACAGCCTTGCAAATCACTTCTGTAGTTTGCATACAGGCTTGTACTATGTCAACATTCTAGACCTCTCTAAAGAAGGCAGCTCAACTTACACAGTTACCACAGTAAGACAAAACAACTAGTTGATGGCTGACTTCTTGCAGCTCCCAGGTGATAGCACGCAGCTGGCTTCAAGTCAGATGGCTGTTCTGGGAAAGATGGCAGCTCATCTCTGCTATCCTCCCACCTAAAATCATCTTAGGCCTTTGTTATGTCAGTGTCTGCATGCCATTTTCATTGAAACTTTCAATTCCAACTGAACTACTGTACAGAAGCAACAAGCCTGTCATTGCTAAGAACTGAACATCTCCCTGCTTGTGCACAGGAACTGGATTCTGCACAAAGGCAGCAAGTGCAGTTCACCAGGATGCACCAGACACACTGTGTATACGCACAGAAAAAAAGCTACAGCATATCTGCGTAGACATAAAACTTTTAGCATTGTTGAACTAGAGGATACAGACTAAAATTAAGGTAGCAAGTTTTTGTTTTGTTAGATCGATGTATTTTAAAATGGTACTAATTACTAATGGTACCAGGGAATAAGTCGTGTCAGAATGAGTCAGACATGAAATTCATTAAAAATTAGTAATTAAGTTTAGTGTCCATATGCTCATACATACCCCTCGCTCCTTCCAGTCTGGAAAGAGTTCTTCTAAGGACCTTGGCTCAAGACAAGCACCAGACAACGTATGTGCCCCAATCTGAGAAGCCTTTTCCACCAGGCAAACACGTATTTCTTTGCTATGCTCAGCTGCTAACTGTTTGAGTCGAATAGCTGCAGAAAGGCCTGCGGGGCCTCCTCCAACAACAACAACATCAGCTTCCTCTGCAAATCTTTCCATGTTTACCCCTTCAACAGAAAAAAAATTGATCATAACGTAAACCCATCTCCAATTTCTTCCAACGTCTGTCTTGCCAAACCTAAACTCTCACAGTAAGAACTGAAAAGACCCTAGCAGATACACACTGAACAGAACTGCATCCTGTGATTATCACTGAACTGAAAGCTGCTTGGGTATCTTTACGAACACAACCATAAAGTTAAATCTGAACCTATTTTATAGCACTAACAACACCCATTTTAAGATAGCAAAAATTTCATTTTAAATATTAGTTCTGAATTCCCATAAAATGAAAACAGCAACACATTTCAGTGCCTTTAAGACTTAGCAATAATAATAAAGAAGCTTTTAAAGAATGCAACTGTTGACTTACCTTCCCATCGTTTGTCTTTGTCCCGAGGATGAATTGTGTAATGTGTCGTTATGCGAGGCACAGAGGCAGTAGACGCACATCTTGAGGCACATAGTGATGGAAGGCAGACTTTCTTTATCAACTTCAGAGCATGAAAGCACTGACGCACTGCAGAAACAAGAAAGAAATTTGTCAAATCAGTTTTTTCCAAATTTTTCAATTTTTCAGGGACACAAGTGGCACAACAAATACAACGGCTTCTCCATTCCAAAGGCTACCAGGTGATGTGAAGAGGAGGAACCATAAACATGGATTTTTAAATTTTCAAGTTAGGACTATAACTAAGCTGCATAATTTTATAACAAAATAACAAATAAAAAACCAAATACAAGACCTTCCCCTTCAAGTATTCTTCACATAATACCACTCAATACACTGACCAGTCACACACAGCTGATGTAGGATGTACATGTGCATGTACACAGGTGAAACACATTTGAACTACCTATTTAATTTTGAACCTATAAAGATTTATTTTAGACTTCAGCAAAAGTGATCAAGCAACTTTAGATGCAGCACAAACAAATTCAGCTCTTCTGAATTTCAACAAATGTTGAAGACACACAGTTTGGGTTACTCAGACAAGACAGTTCATCTAAAGAAAATGTTATGCTCTACAATAAAAGCACTGACTTAAACCGAAGAATGCTTTAGCCAAAGCTAGGAACAAAGCTAGAACCTTTACTGCAGACATATCAATTGTTCCAAGAACAAACGAGAATTTCTTTGTAAGCAAATGGACCAAACTAAAGTTTCAAATTATTAAAAGAACACTCTGTTCAGAGGGCTATTACATGTTGTAATTTTCCTGTTTCAGAAAAATTAATAAATCTGTGTGATAAGTAGTAAATCCCCCTATTATGGCAGCATGAAAACTAGTTATATTTAAAAGGTCTGTGAACTAAAGCACCCTGGGAGATAATATCACATATAAAGTGGAGCATTTCTGCAAAACTGCATAAGTAAAACGACCAACACCCTATGACTGCAATGTTTTGTTAAGAAGTGCGATCGGCAAGGCCAGCACAACCATCCTGTGTTATAACTCCTGCAGTGACAGTCAGCAAGTATAATCCATGTTGGTCTCTTAACAGCAGCTCTGTACCTAACTAACACAACCCAGAAGGCATTGATTCTTATTTACCCTTTACCTGCAAGTGGGCAGGATCTGCAAACAAGTATTTTATAAGCACAATAACTACATTAAAACACAGAACTTAACTTTGGAGATATTGTCATTCGAGCGGAACTGATGGCACCAAGAATCCCACAGTACATTAAAAAAGTCACCAATTCCGCTCATGCAGGAAAGAAGTGACTGACCCTCGGCTCAGGGCGCGTCGGACAGTGACACGGGCGGGTCCGAGCGCCGGGCGGGCCGGTTCCCCGGCAGGGAGGGCACCGAGCCCGTGCCACCGGCACTGCTGGGAGACAGCTCGGGGCCGGGGGATTTTTGGAATGGGATGGGAAACGCCCGCACGCGCCACGCGACCCCAAAGGAGAAACTGCTCTCCCACAGCACTTTGACAGCGGCGGTCGGGATGTTGCGTCCACAGCTGTTCCCTCGACAAGGCCACGCCTTCCATCGCTTCGCTTCGCTTCGCCCCTTGAAACAGGGGGTGATACCTGCGCCGCTCGGACAACCCGCACATCCCTTAACGCGCCGCGTTGCGGGTAAATAAAGTCCCGGAGCTCGGGGCGGGCGGCACTCAGGGCACAGCCCCGTCCGCCCGCCCGGCAGCGCCTCCGCACGGACCGGGGCAGCCCCGGGGGCCCCGCGCCCGCCCGCACACCCGGGCGCGACCTTTGCTCTCCCTC
>VXBA01001963.1:28921-81801 GCA_013399895.1 Serilophus lunatus | reverse complement strand
GGGGGCGGAGCTCGGACGGGGGGCGCGGCCGGCGCGGAGCGGGGCGGGCGGTGCCGGAGAGGAGAGCGGGCCATGGCCGAGGCGGGGCCGCTGCCGCCCGCGGCGGTGCTCGAGGGATCCCCTGGCGCCGAGACCCGGAGGATTGGCGGCGGGAGCGCGGGGCCGGGGCTGCCGGAGCCGCCCGGCGGCGGCACGCGGGAGCTGCTGGAGGCGGTGGAGATGCAGATCGGCGACGTGAGTGCCGGGGGGGCGCCGGGCTCCCCGCGGGCCGGGCTGGGCGGCGGCGACGACCCCCAACCCTTCTCCCTTTCCCGCAGGCCGCCTTCTCGCTGGCGAAGATCCTGGAGGCGACGTCGGCCGTGTCGGCCCAGGTGGAGGAGCTGGCCACCAAGTGCTCGGAGAACGCGCGGTTCCTCAGGACGTGGCGGGACCTGCTGAGGGAGGGGTACGAGTCCCTGAAGCCCAGCGGATGACGGTGCCTGCCCGGGCGCGGCTGCGGCTTGGGAGCCGCCTGTTCTGGGGAGCTCACGTGCAGCCGTGCTTTCCCTCCGCAGCTCCCCGGGAGCCCGGAGTCCTTTTAGGAATACTTGATGGCTCGTGTGGATGTTGTATGTAAGGCACCGAGTTAAAAAAAAAACCAAGAAAAAAACTCCCCCTTTGTTTAGGAAGTCGGTTTTGACTTCTGGACTCCTCGTTGCATCTGAAGCGATCTCATACTTTCCCCTCCTCCCCCCTTTTTTTTGGTTGTTTTCCCCGTGTTAACGTGGTGGATGCAAAGTTAGTATGTGTGGTACATGCAGAACTCATTACTGGTGGGGAAATGGTGTCCAAGTATTGCCAGCCCGCCTTTCTGAGAGCTGACACCAACAGAAACTCTGCCAACTCCAGAGAAACTTGAACCAACTTTTTTCCTATATTATCAGCTTTTTCTTCAAGTTGATAATATGGCAAGTTGTGGCTTTTTTATGAGCCTTAGGAAAATCCTATGTTCCAAATCTTACTGTTTTTAGCAGTATTGCAATGTATGTAAAGCTGCAGGTTTTTTGCAAGATGTTTTATTACTGCAAAAAGTTTTACACTGTCTTTTTTTATAATAAAGTGCCTTATTGATGGACCATATATCTCTGCATGGTAGAAGTTTAACAGCATTGTTTACTGACAGGATGAATTACTTTACAAGTAAAAGCTTCCATGAGTTAGAAAAGAATCTGTGACACGTATTCTTCCATTGCTCAGGAAGCACTTCAGAGCTTTTTAAGTGTTTAGTCCTATTTTTTTATCTTTGCCTTAAGCAGTTACTAATTTCTTAGTCTAGAGTTTACTATTAACAGAACCTTTTGGTCTGAAAGGTTGCCAATCTGTTACCAAAACTCCAGTGCCACACAGAGCACTGTGAAAAAAACCAATGCTGATATGCAATGGCTGCAGGGGGACATGACTGTACTAAGATTTATTTGTCAGCTTTGTTTTTGTTGGGGGGACTCCTAGAAAGACCAACTGTAGTTTACTTATCCAAACAATAAAGATGTTGGGAAAATTCTGAAGTACTGACTATTCTTGTGTTACTGATAGAAACAAAAGGGACATTGATTATAACCATAATCAAGTTAAGTGAAAAATAAGTGGTGGTAAGGACAGGGATCCTTGCATGTCTCGTCAGAACCATTTACAGTCCTTGAGAGGGCTTGGTCCCTCAGATTGTGAAAGCTCTATTGAACTGAGCTATAACTGCCCCACTTAAAGCCAGTACCCATGGCAGGATTTCACTTAGCTGTTTTTAACCCCAGAACTCAAAACGTTGCTAAACGGCTTGGAAAAGAAGTAATTTTGTTCAGCAGATAATATTTTATTTCCATAAAACATACAGTAGTGGAAACAAGATGCTTAACAATGTTCAATATCAAGATCATCCAAAACTCTGTAAACAGTTGAAGTGTGAGTCACACTTTTTCAAAATTCTACTTCTTATACTGTTAAGAAGTTAAGTGCAAACATTGGAAGTATCTTTGAACTTAATTTTAAATAGTTTCAAATCATCAATGCAAAAAAAGCATTTCTTTTACCCTTGTGGGCTTGTAGGCCATCAGACTGAGTACGGTACTGAAAGAAGAAGGGAAGTTGTAATGGAAAAAAATTCAGTAAGAATATGTGAAGGAACTGCCTCGGGGGGATTGTTTCAGATGGATTTTTTTTTTTTTATCCTTGCAATTGTAGGAAATAAAATAATGCTGCAAAAAGTTCTGAATGGCTGTGATCTTAAATTATTTAAACTAATGTATCCAGCTGGATGCAGAACATGATTAAAATGTAGAAGTCATGACACCTGTTAAGACTAATAGTTTCCTATTTGGCTGTCTCCCATGTACAGAGAGAGAGACATCTTAAGACTGTCATTTGTTAAAATCCGCAAGCATTGGTGAGCTATTTATTGTAGCCCATTAAAAAAGTGAGGAAAAGGGCAGCATCAAAATGCTGGGATACTCAGTCCAGTCTGTCCAGGAACAGATACTCTTCTGAAGGTAGAAACTCCCACCAGCTGTAGCTGGGGGACACTCGCTTGAGAAAAAAACCTCTCTAATTTTTTTCTTCACCACAGTTCTGGTTCTGCCTGAATTAGAATCATAAAGATCAGCTAGTCCCAGCCACTCCCTGGGCAGGGACACCTCCCACTACACTGGATTACTCAAGGCCTTGTCCAACCTGGCAGCTGTATTAGAACTGCCATGACAATTTCAATCCAAGACAATTTCAGGATTTATTTACATGACTGAAATAGCCGGTAAATTTATAGAAGGAATACAACTTTCACTTGTTTGGCTTTGACCAATATAATAAACTGGCCTAATTTTGGATTTTAAATATTTTTCATAGATCTATTGCTCCCTAAACTTTTTTAATCTCTGATGCAGCTTAAATAGAGCCAGTCAGAATTTTTGAGGAGAAAATACATTTTTTTATGAGGAAATCAATTAACTCTTAAAAAAAAATTCAGCAATTGAAGTGGGGAATTAAAAAAACCAAAACAAACCCAGAACTAAACCTTCCCGCCCAAACACATACACCCAGATGATTTTTAAACAGTCTACCTTTAGGGTGAGATGTTTTAAATAATTTTTTTTCACACTCCTGGCTTCTGGAAGAGAAAAGCCCCAAACAAATGATTCCTCATTCTGATCTAGGATGAATTGTCAAAATTTCAGGTACCGCTGTGAGATGGTAAAATTCCTGTTGTGTCAGTACTACCTACAAACAGACATGCTGCTCCCTCTTCTTCCCGCCGTGGTTCATGTGAGCCCAGGTGTCATATCTCCCTCATTGCTGTTAAGGAGTAAGCCCACAGCTGTGAAGCTAACAGTGCTGATGTCACCATGAAGATTCAGAATGTATTTATGTGTATGAATTTAGTCTTGTTGACTGCGTAGTCACTGAGGCTTCAGAAGAGTCTGTACAAAGCACGGGCTTCGTAACCTTTGGTGTGATTTCATGCATAGGCCACATCTCTACCCAAATGAATGATGGACCACATGTTTTCTGTCTACCTTTACCTCTTGTGGATCTTCTTTGTCTGTAATTGTACCAAACCTGATGAATCATTTCTTTGAAAGGTCGTGTAGTCAAAGTGTAGAGAAGAGGATTCAAAGCACTATTTATTGGCAGTATAAAAATCACCACCCAAGAAGTTATGGTACCTTAGGGAGGGAAAAAGAAAGGCAGCTGTAATACGCATTCCAGCTTTGTACCCGTTAATTAACACAAGCATTTGATGCCTCTGCAGCACAGCTTCCTGGTGAGGGGGATGATTACGCTCCTAGGCTGAGCTCCTGTTGCAAGAGGTACTTTTCTTTTTCTTCTCACTGTTACACTTGCACTGCCCTCTTAGCTCCCTCTGTTTCCAGGACTCCCTGCAAAGCCTGATATTTTTTATTCTTCCAGTATTTTTATTTGTACCATTTACTTTTCTGTGCTGTACTCGCTATCTGCCCTGGCAGACTCCTTGAGCCAGCAAAAATCATGAGAAAAGCCAATGCAGCTCAGGCTTGGTTTTCAAATACATTCAAATACATTTTGTATATTTTATAGATATTATATGGAGATAGAATTGAATAATTCAAATTTTGGAGTTTTTTTATCTGACTTGAAGGTTGCTAATCTTTGATGATTATAGTAATATAGTTCAATTAAATAGTAAAATATATAGTTCATTATATTCTCTCTATATATTCATAGATATAGAACATGAAGTTAATTATAGTAATGTAGTTAATTTTAATTCTTTTTCTTTTGAAATAGAAGCAACACTTCATGCAGGCATAGTTGAAACACCCTAATGACAGAAAGGACATACCTGGTATTTCTACTTGAAGTAAAGAAAGGAGTTTCAAAATAAAAATAGGTATCCAACATAGTGCATCAGTAAATACAATGAAGAAAAAACGTTTGGCTAGGATCATCTCTTTTTTGATATGGTTCCGAATTTCAGTAGCCATAATAGCTGTTTGGTGAACACTGTAGAACATGCTCCCATAGGAAAACACAATGATGATAAAAGCTGCCAAGTTTACACCTGTTCAAAAGTTAAAATTAGTTATAATTTAATAGCATAATGGTAATTCTACATTGCCTGTTTGCAGTCTAAGTAGTAAAGAAAAGTACTTTGTCTGAACTCCTTGCCCCACAAAAGTGAGTGGCCAGAAAATGAATTTTTGCCTCCACACAGACATTTATTTCCCTCACTGATACCTGGAAAATGACTGCTATCTGATCCAAACTACATAGATCTCCGGTCTTACAATTGCTCTACTTTCCTAACAAAGTCTATTAATTCAGGAACTTAATGGTCAATAATTTCTTTCTACTTTTTCAGCCCTTCATGCACATTAAGATATTTAAGTATCCATCTAATACAGTAAAATATTTATACTGGAAATAGCCTTTAAGTGCATGCTGAAGCACCAAAATCCAAAGAGGTGTGAACATTACAACTATCTCATTCATTTGAAAGCTGGATTAATTTGCAGCTCTAATAATATATAAAGAAGAGATAGATGCAACTTACCTAAGAAAATGACAACAGAATAAATCTGACTTCCTGAACTTTCTGATTGTTCTGAGTGAAGAGGAAAACAGACGCCATTGGTACCATAGTAGTTCCTGAAAAATTCTTTGTTGCTCAGTGGGATAAAAGCAACAGCAAACCCAATTATCCAGATAAGAACCAAAATGGAAATTGTCCTGCATTTTCTGGGCTTCAAACACCTAAAAGGATAAACTATGCAGATGTATTTTTCCAAAGTCAGATAAGTCAACAGTAAGACTGACACCTCTGTAGACAGAATAGCCAGCGATCCAACCAATTGACAGTGAATACTGTCCATCCACAACTGAGCGTGCTTGTTGTATTCTCCACGATATTTAAGATCAAAAGCTCCAATCACAAATAAATATATTCCCATCAGACAGTCAGCACCTGTGGGCACAGTGCTTAACATCATTATTTACACATCTGAATTCCCCATTTTCTCTGTATATGTATATTGGAAAACTGACATACACACATACATACATGACTACATATTTACAACTCAGAAAATTCATCGATAAAAAATCAATATTGCAGTTGGAATCCTAGGAATTACAATTAAGGCAGTATAATTAATTTTATAATTCTTTTCCCCTTTTTTTAAATAATTTTCATTTGTACTGACAGTGTACGTTTCATACTTGTTTCCAACCTGTTTATATTAAATCTGAGGTAAAATTGGTTTCCAAGTAGAAAAAGATATGGCTTCGTTTATGGAAATGTTCTTGCAACTCTTTTTATTAGGTCTTATTTTTTTAGATATTAACATTTGGCTTAAGATTATTTTCTTTGAATAGGCCATTTCTGCAGGATTCAAAGTTTAGTTTTGTACACCTTGTGCTAATTCAAAACTCATGTGCGTAATCTTCTAAGCCTAGTAAGGGAAGATGACCTGTCAACAACAGAACTGAAGGCTTCTCAGGCATTTTGCTTAAAAATTTTGCATATTATTTAGATTGTTCCTATGGAGACAACAAAGTTGCAGAATCACCAACATTTAGAGACGTTGCAATCATTTTATACACTGTTGACAACTGCCTTTCAAAATGCGTCTCATTGCGTATGTGAAATCCTAATAGGCTCTCCTATATTCAAATAGGGTGCTCAAGGTTGTAGTGACTCTACAGTCAGATAGTTCATCCATAAACTTGTCTTTTAGGACTAAACTAAAATAAAACCCCAATTTCTAATATTGGGTAGCTGGGAGTGATTAATTTTCTCTATTCATTTTTCTTTATCTACATAAATAACCTTTTGATCATGCAAAAAATAGAGTAACTTGAACAAAATATTTACATGCAGAAATTGCTGCTTACTCAGAAAAGCAGCAAAACAATAAAATATAGATTTATGGGCCTTTGAAAACACTGGAATCCTATTTCTTCTTGCTCAAGAAAGTGGGAATTTGACAGAATACCCATGGCATGAAAATCAAACATGAAACCTTTGGACTACATCAGCTGCCAAGGGCAGCATTTGGTGAGACCTCCAGCTATATAAGATACAGAATTTTGCGTTGTCATTTGTAATAGTATGTACAGTTAATCCAGTGCTGGAAATACAAAACTATATTGTAATAACAAATATCATACACACTATGAGCAGACTAAAAAGATATTCTTGTATGCATGGGGTACTCACAGCAGAGAGACATTATTGAGATGGCGTGCAGCTTATTCTCCGATCTGATATAGGGTCTCATGCAGATAACAAAAATATTTCCAAAGCAGGTGATGGCAGATACAACCCAGACAAACACTCTCTGAATGATGCTAGCTAAAAGATTCTCAAGGGAGGAAATCCCATCAGTATTGGGCTTACAGCTGCGCACGTGAGGGGCATATCCACAGTATTGGAATTTCTTAAAATATCTGGTTATGAGAAACAAATAAGAGATGGTTCTAGTTTGATTATCAGAATATCAAAACTCTCTAGTAACTACCCAGAAAACATGCTCTGAAGGAAGAAAAATTAATAAAAAACTGCCCAAATTTGGCAACTGCTCACATGCTGTTTTCATACACCTTTGTTTTCAATTATCCAGTATTCTGTAATTGTAAAATTCAGATCAAAGAAAGCAAATTAAAATAACCTACTTACATGTGGGAAAGGTTTCTCAGGGGGCTGAACATTCTTCTCTGGATGTTTGCAATTTCAATGCCCTCCAAGCTGCTGTAAAAATGCATATTCTCAGTAAAATGCCATCACAGAAAATCAGTAGTAAAAGAAAAAAAATTACGAGAAATTCATTGTGATTTTGTGATGATAGGAAACTATAGGTGAACTTTAATTGCATCTAAACTGCCATCTCTTTGAAACTTGACCAGAAAGTCTGCATAAAGTCTAAAGTGGAATAAAACAAATGGCAGTTAATTCTAATAAACTCACTGTTCTTCCAGAATCATGAAGATAACTTTAGTGCTGTCAGCCATGAGAATCTCTGAATCTCTGATTAATATGTTGCCCTTCCAAAGTACTATTCTGCTGATACTTTTTCATCTTCTCTGGGGAAAAATAACTTGATCTAGTAGTAAAATTTTAAATATTCTTTCTGCCTTTAATTCCAGGGAGTGCTTTACTAGACAAACAACCAACCACAGAAATTTGATCTTCATTGTGTCAAGAGCAACAGGAACCTGGGACACAGACCACAGTATGTAAGGGAAAATTCCACCTTCTTGTGACACAGAGATGAGATTCCTTATTTTAATTTTTTTATATATATATTGAAAACAGCAATATTGTTTGTGCTGCAGTGCTAGATCAGTAAAGTTTAACTGTGTAGGTTATTCTTTTAGGACTTCAGTTTCTGTATGCTACAAGTCCATCCCCTTCACTGGTCCAAAGACGTTGGTTCTCCTTGTGGGGAGCCTTATCTGAATGCATTATTCAGTGCTTCGAATGCAATATTCATGTCAGATCTGAGCACATTTAGGCAAAAATGTAGAAAAGTACAGTGTTATTGGTTAGTTGGTGTGGGCAGCTTTTCTAGGAGACAAGAAAAAGCCCCCAGTACGGAAATGTGTTACTTTTATTCAAGTGCTGCAATGAATCTTTGGGCATGCCTTCCCCAACTATTTTTACTATTTCAAACAGGCAAAGAGGGAGCTGGTGTTCTACAAACTGCCAAAATACAGTTTCCTATAGATCTATCTCAAGACTTAACAGCTTTCTTAACTAAAAAATATGGAAGGTTGTGGTCATTGAATTGTATGAGCTCTTTTGTGTTAAGTAATAGATAAATGGATTAAAAAAAATTCCGTAGTTTGACTGTTAAAGAGGTAGTAGGTTATTCTTTTCTGTGCTGAGCTGCTTATTTTCATGAAACTCGTAAAGATTTAGTAATTTCATTAGCCATTTACCAAATTTAGTTGAATTTGGCCACTGGATTCCAAATCACTGTGAGGTAGCTGATGAGATCAACAAGTGCATGTGCACTGCTTGCAACAGCTCAGGGGTAAAATCATAAACTCCTATTACACTCCTGTCCAAGGAAACATCTGTTTTTTGATCTCCACAATCATTTTGAGTAGGGCCTGTTGTAGTAGGATCAGGGCTCGTGTTTTTAAACTAAAAAATGGTAGATTGAGACTAGATATTAGGAAGAAACTTTTTATGATGAGCATGGTGAAACACTGGAATTGGTGGTCCAGAGTGGCTTGGTAGATGCCCCATCCCTGGAATATTTGAGGTCAGGCTGGACTGGGCTCTGAGCAGCCTGATCGAGTTGAAGATGCCCCTGCTCATTGCAAGGGCTTGGACTAGATGACTTTTGAAGGTCCCTTTCACTGCAAATTACTCTATGATTCTGAAAAGATATCTGAGACAAGAACCAACGCTGTGCTTTACACCAAGCAGGTTATTGCATATGTGAAGTGACCTGTAAAGGTGTACTTAAATCCACTGCAGGATAATTTCAGCTTTGCAAGGTTGTTGCTGCACTATCTCACAGTTTTTGAAAGAGCTCTGCTGGCAGAATTCAAGTTACAGGTGCTGTGCAAGTGCACTTACAAAACCTTCCCCTAAACTTCAGAAAGGTAAGTACCATCTTCCTCTAACATGGAAGCCGAATAATACTTAACCATTGTTCTTATGGTATTAGCAGTAGATTCTGTAAGAATGGTAATGTGTCTCCAGACTTGTATATATACAAAATTCCTTTATAATTTCAATGTTTACATATCCTAACAGTACCTGCCTCTGGTGTTAATAGCCCCAGTTGGACCTTGCCTTAAGATCTTAAATCCTGTGAACAAATTGTACTATGTCAAATGGGGATCGTGTTACTCTTGTAATAGCAGAAAAGACAAAGTTCTTTAAGCTGAATTTATGATCTCCTTTTGCTGGCAAAGTTCCCATTATGAAACTGGTATTTTTAGAAAGAAAAACTTGGGTATTGTTAGCAATTATTGTCCAGGCTCAAATTGTTGAGGATCACCAACATAACTATAAAATATTTCAAGGGCAATTTCTTACAAAACATACTCTGTATCATGTCCTTCTGAGGTGTGTGTATAATCACAAAGACAATATAGTTAAAATATAAAGACTTGGTACTTACAGGGATTTGAGTTTAATTAGAAAATCAAACTGGTCTATTTGTACTTTCTTGATGGGATTGTAAGAAAGGTTCCTGCAAATACAACATAAGTAACTTTGGCTATCTTCCTTACTGCTTGTTCTAAAAATAAAGTCAAAGTACATAACCTATTTGCTTTTCTAGTCCTATAGGAAGGACTTTACACTTGGCAGTTACAACTGCAAATGGTAAGAATCATAAAGCATTATTTAGCTTCCTAACCCAGTGCAAAAAGTAGTTGGATGCTTCACAGGCATGTTATTGCTGTGTACACACAAAAAGAGACACGTAACTGCCTCCCCCAGCTTGATGTTTAAAGGTTTGGGCTATAGAAATGTTTAGGTTTTGAACTTTCCAGACTTGTCTTTCAAGTAAAAGAACCTAGATAAACTGCATGCACATAGAAATTAATTGCAATTGATTTTGCATGTGAGTTCAAGAGACAGAGTCAGAACGTAAAAAAAGACATTAGCATTATATGCTGTCACTCTGTTCAAGAGTGTTTCTAGATATATCCCCTTTTACTTCCCCCTATAACTTTTCTTTATGTTTTCACCTTAATATTATAAGCAAAATGCACAAACTCAAGAAACGCAGCTTGGTTTTTGGTTGCCCCAATGTATTGTGATAGATCCCAAGAATGGTGGAATAAGTATAACTTCTTTTTGAGTGCTACCTCCTCTTCCCCAGAGACCTTCAGTGTTATGTCTAGTGCCTCTTTCAGATTATGCAAGAAAGATTGGGAATTTCCAGAAGAAACATTTGAGAATTTTCCTATAAACGTGTCATGGGAAAAAGAGAAACTGTCATTTTGGTTTTCTAATACTTTATGCTGTTTTGGAACTCTTTCATGAGAACAAAGAAGTTGCAATCAAGACATCTCTATGATGCTCTTTTGCATTTCTGATTGATTTTACAGTAAAATCCTGATATTACATTAAATATTCCCATCAAATGACTTTCCACTATATAGCTAGCATAGGCTAACAAGATCTAGAAAAATGTAGAATTTGAACTTGCTGTCTTTTGGGACATGAAAATGAACATCTTTTACAAAACTGTTCTGGACAAAATGTTATATAGAATTGGTTTTGGGATAAGTATTTTTAAGCAGAGCTTAAAGGATGCATACAAATGTGCTTTTCTCTTCCTGGCACACATGACTGAAAGTATCATATCAAATGAGAAGTATACAGTTCTATATAATAATAACAAGCAAAAAACCTTACAGTTGTGAAAGTTCCTTCAGATCCTTAAATATATAGGGAGGAAGTGATTCAATCTTGTTGCTAGCCAAATCTCTGTAGAAACAGGTAGGATACAGTAAGTTCTTACCATTCTCAGTAATTTTACCGAGCAGTTTTGCAATTTCAATATACATAATTTTATTTTATCTGCCAAGTAGGTTATTATTTTTTCTATAGTTATCAGAAACTTGGGCTAAAAAGAATGCTATTAAAAAAGTGGGAAGCTAGATCCATCAGATTTTTCTTTGTCTCATTAGTTCAGATAAACCATTAGAATCATAATTTGCTGTTATTTTATTTCCATGAAATAAAGTAAAATACCCTTAATTTGTATATTAATTAAGCATATTGTTTCATGATGGGAATTCTTTCACATGGGCTAGACAACACATCTGTACCTTAGTTTTATCTCTAACTTCCATCTTATTTTTACTCAATGTAAGAGGAGTAAGTCTCAGTCCAACTGAAGCTGGCAAACTAGTCCAAAAGATACTGAAGGCACAAATGCACCTAGATTTTGATGATGCAAGATTATTTAATATTACTCTGTTTAGAGAACATAACAATCTTTTGAGCAAAAGCCCTCATACCATTGGAACAGACTATCTATTTTATCAACCCTGTCAAATATAGATTGAAAAAAACATAAGGAAGGATGCCATCTCCAGATCATGTTATATGAAATAGAATTTATGATATATTGTATGTATATTTTCACTATAAATTACAAAACTTTGAGACTTGTTGTACACATAAGAGAAGAAATCTACTCACAATTCATCTAACATGTGGAGAGAAGAAAAGCTGTTTTCATTTAGAGAGCTGATTTTATTTCGTCTCATCACCCTGAAAGAATAAAATGAACTTATGTTGCTCCTTCTTGAATCTATTTGGATTAGCAGAAAAGGTTTTGTCAACTTTAAAAACTCTCTCTCCTCTGCATCTTCAATTTGAATTTGCCCAATTCAGTTAACAAGCCAATTGTATCCAGAAGCTTGCCATTTTGGTAAATAACTTTTGTTGCCTATACGTCTTATACATGCATGTACTTCTGCATATACATATATACATACACACAGACATATATATATATACATATATATACATATACATATATATATATGGGCAGCTGGTGTAAATTGACTGATGGCAGGAGAAACATTAAGTGGGCTGGAAGGCTTGTGAGCTGATCACATCTCAGACACATGGCACATGGTTGTGCAACATTTCATTCATCCTTATTTCATGTCACTGAGCTTGCTCCATAAATGAACAATCCAGATTTTAAAAACAATGACAAAGCCAAGAACATGGGTACTGCACAAGAGTTAAAAATGGAAAGTTACAGATACCATGCAGCCTACAAACCTATCAAAAAGTGGAAGGGATTTTTCACTGGAGAAACTTTGGGGAAAATTCTAAAATTGATGAGCCAGCCAACCCACCAGCCAAACTCTTTAAAAGGAAGCAACAAGCTATGTATTTTGTATATTTTCTGCTTTTTATTTTGAGATTTTTGCCTTCAAGAAAAAAGTTATAGTGAAAATTTTTAAACCTTAGGATCAGCCAAAATTGCTTCAGTGAAGTTTAGTTGCATGTTTTGCTTCTGAACTTTGCTGTAAAGGTGAACAGTGGTTATTCTGTGTGGTGCTCATTTCAAATCAAACATTTTAATTTAATATCCTCAAGAGATAAATAACCATGATACTCAGAAAACTTATATTAACTGAAATGAATTACTTGACTTGTTCAGCACAGGCATAGCTAGCATATCCTATTACTTACAGTACAGTTAGAGTGCTGCAGGAGATGAAAGTGACATTTCTCACATGATGGATATGGTTGCCTTCAAGGTCTCTGGGATAAAGAAAACCCCATCAATCATTGAAAATAAATTCAGGCAGTTATTCTAAGGTAATTAAACGAAAATACTACCAGAACTTCATAGAAGAAAGTGGGAGCCAGACATGTAATACTTCTGCACACTTAATTGATGACTTCAGGTCATCAACCCTGCAGTGACCCAGCAGGCACTCTGCAAGATCCAGTGCCCCATTAGAAAAAGTGGCATGGAAGTACCATACAAAGACAACAAAATAATATTATTTAGTGAAATAAGGGTATACTTACAGCCAGTTTAATCTGGGCATGTATTGGCACAGAGGTTTATCAGGCAAATGAGCAAGGGAATTATTCATCATCTCTCTGGAATAAAAGAGGAATAGTATAGCTAGTTATATTTGTCCAAAGTTACACGGTAGAAATAGATCAACTTGTCTTATGTTTGTACTTTTGGAAAAAAATAAAAGTCATTCATATCTTGATTTGTTTCTCATCGTTTTGAAAGTAGTATTACTTTCTTAAACTTCCACATATACTCCCTGTGGCATTCTGTGGATCAGTATTTTATCCTCAAGTTTTTAATTACCAGGTAAAGGAAAGATGTTCACTTCATTTGTCTGCTATTGAAATAAAACAGCAAGTCAATACAATGTACTATTCAGCAGTGGCAGGTTATATTCAGAGTTTCGGGGAGGGAGTGTTGGGCTGCTGCCAGGAGCAGGGATTTACAAGACCACCTCCTCCTGCACCATGGCTCTGGAGGACAACTGGAAACCACTGCTGCAGTTGCCTCATCCTTGTCCTCTCAGTGACAGCTTTTATCATTTCCCCCACCATCTCCCAGTACTTTTCAGTACTTTTCCAGACACTGCGTGTCTGCTGCTGCCAAAACCCTCCTACTCTGGTGCATTTTGCCCGGGGTAAGAAAAAGCCACAAGTGTGCTGCCAGCACTCTGTGATGAGCCAGCACAGTCATCTTAAAAAGCTTTTTATATGTATATGCCCTTTCTAGTCTGTTCTTTTAAATAACTCTTTGTATCTTATTTAATACTTACAGGAGAATAAGTGATTTGAGTCCATAAAATGTTAATGGATAGATCCGATTTATCCTATTGTTTTCAATTATCCTATAAATTACAGCAAAGCATGTATCAGATTGATAATTGATTCCGTTTTAAATTGAACACATAATAATAAGTAACATAGTTTGTAGTGGATTTCTTCAAATGTCCAGTCAAACTACTTAAAAAATTAGCACATTACTCCTTAAGGTAGTAATTGAATTAATTTCCATTCAGAAAAATTTAATAGTAAAAGAATTAACCTCAAGATAGTAATTACTTTCAAATAGTGAAATAGTGGGGTTTTTTATTTTTTTAAAATTCTTTGCTCAAAATATTTTGAATGGATTCTTTGTGAAAACAAAGTAGCATAACACAATAGTGTTCCGTGGCAATCCAACAGTTCCAAAGACACAGAAAAAGGTTGCACTTATTATTTGCTGCTTTGTAATAACTTTTCTTAGTCAAAATCTGTCTGAAGAGCAGTAATAAGCCAGTATTTCAGATTAGGACAGTCATTTTGCCTGAACATTGGAAGCACTATTTACTGGAAAAGACCTGCCCCAAAAATTCTTTTTCTACTGTTGTATAATATATGAGTAATTTAATTTATTAATTTGAAACAAGCAATTACTAATAGACATTATTTACCAATGTAAAAATCATCAGTCATTGAAGTCTTTAAGGCTCAAGAACTATTTTCTGCTCTCGCCCATCAATTGCAATTTTATCTTGCACAATGTAACAGGAGTTCCTTAGTTGTTATCTAGTATAAAGTACTGTTAAGCACAAATATAAAAGGAATCCAAATATTTCTCTGTCTTTAATTAATTATTTATTGAGTAAATAAACATATAATTAAGAAAACAACATACAGCCATTCAAGTCTGTGGAGGTCTGCAAAGACAAAAGGCTCCAAAGTGGTTATCTTGTTGTTACTCAGGTATCTAAAAAAAGATCAAACAAAGATAAATGAATGGAATTCTTAGTTGGCAGCAGATACATGAAAATGATTTTTAGGATTTTTTTCTTTGATAATTTATCAGAATACTACTGCTTTTTCATAATTATTATTTTTATTATGGTAATATTCATGCTATTGTTTGACAGCAATGAAAGACTCTAGTGAGGACTTTAAGAGCAATTATGTAGAGCACTTTGTCTTATCTATAAGAAAGCACAGGCAGCTATATATTTTCACTGTGTCATATTTTAGGCCCTTCCCAGTGTCCTTCTATGGAGTGATTTGCTTCACGAATGTTCCCAGGACCCATTCAGACTTTGCTAATGATATTAGTCATAAATGGGAATACCAGAATAATGGAAAAAAAAAAAAGGCTGAAAAAGAAGGAGAACAACTACTGTAAATGGTTTGGGAAGATAATACAGCAGCTGTAATAACAGATAACCAACCACAATCATGTGATGGAAAAAATAAGAGGTGTATTTTTTAAAAAACTTTCCTTTTAAAAACATTGCAGTAAAAAATCTGAATCAAACAATGCAATTAATGTGATGTCTTTTTCACTGACCATTTCCCCTAAAAGTTAGAAGCACCTTTTATAAAGCTGCTGAAAAATAAAGAAAAAAGTCTTCCTTTCATTACCTATACTGGTCACTTTGAATTGCTCCTGAAAACCAAAATACAGCATTAAAGAGTTTTCATCCATCACAAGGTCTTGCTTTCATTTTACTTCTTTTTCATTCTCTTTGACTTTCTGCAGGGTAACTACCATACTATCTCCTTCCTCCATTCTGAGAATTTGAGGAATAGGAGTGAAGTATGGAGCCAACATGCATTTTCAAAGTGTTGTCCTGTCAGATAAACTTGCATAAATAGCTCTTAATCTGTCTTTGTTTTCTCAATCAAATCACTGAGTTAAAGATTTGGACCATTTTGCAAGTTCCTAACGTGGAATCAAATAAAGAAAGACATCCATAGTGACTCTCAGAGCTCTGCCTGCTGCTTTTTATTTCAATTTTCAAAAAGCAATACTTACAGTTTTGTCAAGTTGTATAAACCTTTGAAAGCACGTTCAGATATAGCTCTGATTTTATTATTCTGAAGATACCTAAGAAAATACAAACCCAACAACAATTAATTCTCTAAACAAGCCAAGTTAACACAAACATAAGTAAATAATTAAAATCAGCTAAACGAAGGCACATTTGATACTTTAAAAGAAACTGTCAAACTTATTACACTTTGAATTTGGTTACAAGCATTTCACAGCTAAAGCTGCAGGTGTTTTTAAAGAAATACATAAAAAGAACAGAATATTCAAAGGGACCCTTGCTTTGCCCGAGATGAACAATGAAGTGGTTGTTTGTGATCTCTTTGATTAGGTACTAACCTTGCAGTGCTCACTTGTGTTACCTGAACTTTATGCTTAGCCAGATCTCTGCTAAAAGCAAAATTTTGCACAGAAAATGTCAAATTAAAATAATTTTGAAGTTTTTCATTTGTAATATCAAAGAATTATCAAAAATGCTGCAACTTACTAATCTTCTGTAAATTAAAGACTAATTTTTTAATTCTGGTTTCCTTTATCCATTCTAATGAGTTGAAAATATTATCAGCTGCAAATATTAAATCGTCTTCAACTAATTTTAAAGCATTATAGTGTTAATCCCTGAGTAATATTTAAATATAAGTCCTTTTAATTAAATTACAGTTAATAAAGCATCTAGATGCATTCCTGTTAAAAAGCAATAAGGAATCTGACATTGGCTCTTACAAAATGAGCTTCTCTCAAACACTGCTCAAGACCTTTTGGAAAATGTAGTGCTATTTGTCAGAAGGATGTGAAGTCAAATGTTTTTACAGATAGATAAAGATGTGTTTCTTTCAATGAAAATATATCTTTCAAGCCTTTAAGGTCATAATGACACTTTCAGAACACAAGATGGTGCTGCAGTACAGCATAGTTCACATAACAGAGCTTTGAAATGGTGCCATAGGAGCCCTGCTCTAGACTTTTGCATTTAATTTTTCATTTCACTAATTGTAGATAAGAAATTATTATAGGCTATGACTTTTGCAAAAAACATATGTTACACATTGGAAAACATAATAGAGTATTGTTTTGTATAACAATTTGACTAGTTGGGGCTTTATCAAGTTGGTACCAGACATAATTAGAAGTAAAACTAAGTGCCATGTGAGTGAACTTCCCACGATAATAGGAAATTTCAGTTTCCAAACCTATGTTTTGAAGAATAAGTGTATTAATTTACTTTATTTTGGCATACACTGTTTATTATAAATGCAACTTCCTTCAGACACAGTTCAGCATTTTTCTGGTATAAGCCAGTCCATATAAAAATATTAAATATGCAGAAATTATGATTTTGAAAAGAAATGGATGTCAAATCAAGCTCCTTGAGTCAAACAGGCTACACTTGATGTATTAAAGGGTGAGATAAACCAATGCTACTTAATTATTAAACTCTGTATGTATATATGGCAGAAGGAGAACATGAATATTTAAGGCACTAAGTAGGTATTTTAAGTTGAAGCACTCACAGGTTTTTAAGGTCTTGGTATTTCTTGAAAACATCAGCAGAAAGTTTCCTTAGCAGATTCCTCTGAAGAGACCTGTAGGAATGAATGCACAGAGAAAAACTACTGTCCTGGCTTCATACAGTGCAGCCATTTTTGTTATTCAGTAAGAGCAGCTCTCACACTGCTAAATAATAAAAGCAACAGGAAACTATCTGAACATGCTACTTCTGTTTTTCTGAATACTTGTATTTATTTAAACAGTGAGATAAATGCTTTATAATAAAAAAAATTCTTCCATATCACCAGAAAAACTGACAATATAATAGTTAAATCTAAGAATTAAAATGTTTTCAGTAAAAATTACAGATTTGTTTCAAACTTCAAATGCATATAGAACTTATTTCCCAGTTCATGTGTCCCTATGTCTCCATCTCAATTAGGGATACTCAAGTGTCCTCTCAAAACCAAAATTTCTTCAGAGAAGGAGTGGAAGAGAATCTAGCCTGAAAGCCAGCTTAACCAACTCACTGCTTTTTCTAAAGCTAGAACTGGGCCAGTGTTTTTGAACTTTGTTGACTCTGAGCCAACACCCAGTTTAAATATAAATTTGACATTCCATATCAATTTTTATTATGAGGTATTGCAGTATTTGAGCATGGATCCAACATGTAGAACCCCAGCTAGGTGTAAGTGCAGACTGGTCACACACGGAAGGATCTGTACCCTGGCTATGTAAGGCGATCCTCAGGTAAGGACACAAGATACTGCCCTCTGCTCACCACACATAAAACTGCCTCTTAAACAGTGATGTGCAAACTAAGTGCACATCAATAATTTTCTAATCTCAAAAAAGTTTGGCTTACACATATATGTCTCTGTGATGACTCATTCTAATTAAATCCTTTTAAATAACAGAGTATTCAGATATATCAAATGAGAACTACACTGATTTGCTCAAGCAGGTAGTTCCACTGAGTTCAAGATTATTGACTTTATTGACAGGAATACAGACTAGAAATATTGGCAGGATCATAAAATAATAAAAATGTTCTAAGCATTATGTGTTCGAAGGAAACATTTATATTTCCTGAAACTCTTGTTACAAAAATGAAATTATCAGTTCACACAGAGATTTTTAGTTTCTTTTGTCTCCTTTTATGTAGGGAAAATCTCTACTTAAAAAACTAAAGTACCTTCAGCAGGGAGACACTGTGCTTTTCAAGCACCAACTGAGCCAACTGATCATGATTGTAAGGCTGTAGCTGTGAAAGGGTTGTAGGACTGATAGTCCTACAGAGAGTTCTACAGAACAGAGCAAGAGACCACTTTACTTCTTTACTTACATTATGGTGATGTTTGAAGAGACTGATGGGACAGCACGTAATTTGGCAGCATCGCAGAAGATCTCCAGCCCTTGGCAGGTACACTCTGCTGGCACATCACCAGCCACTGCACAAGAACAAGAATGTGGTTGTGGGCAAAAGATGGGATGTGTGGTGTCATGGGATGTGGAGAAAAGAAATACGATGTAAAGGAACAATGAGCACAAAGACGGACAGAGCAGGCTCTGTTACACAGAAATTAAGGCATATGTTTTTACATAACTGATTTAGACCTGGGAATAAATAAATACAAACAATATATAACAATATATAAAGGCACTCAAAAAATTATGTTACCTCCTGACCTCCGTGGAAGAGCTTTTAAAAACTCTTGAGGCTTAGGCTTGATATACAGGAATCTGGCGTGGATTTTTTGCAGTTCTTTAGATTATTTGGTCCTCCTGTATTACTCAAATGAGCACAATTCTATCTGGCTGAAAATGGACTGAAAATGGAAATCTTTGCTACCTTTCAGCCAAACTCTGAATTAGTGCTCATAGTAGGCAGCAGAATCAAAAAGTCTGTACAAAGGCCTGCATAGGTGGAGGTGGTTTGCAAGTTTCATTTGATGTACAAAGTGAATTTTTCACTCTGAAATATGTGTGCTCCATAGTTTTTCCAGCAGTATCAACATATTCAGATAAACATTTATATTACCCTCCTAATTAGCATATGTTAATTGGCATATGTTTGACATTTCTCTTGCAGAGAATGAATCATTCTTAATGGAATAGAAATTAGCTTCAAAATTAGCATTTGTTCATCTGAGACATTAATTCTGTTTTACTATGAATGAAAGCACACTAGATTTCTCTTCCTGATAAGCATATATTTGCTGTGTATTTTTTCTAGGAATCATTAAGAATCACTCAAATGTCTGTAATTACTTACAGCACTCAGGTGTCTTTGTCTGAAATGCATACAGAGATTTCAGTTTATTGTACTTGTCCTTTGTATAATGTTTATCAAACTGCAGAGACCATCCATTGTTGTCTTCTAATAAAAAAACCCACAAAAGCACAACATAAACAGAACACAAATAGAAGACATTAGAATACATATAGAAGGTAGAAATATCTTCACTTAATTTAGTTGCATGATGTTTTACCTAAATAACGTGTTTTTTTCCAGAGAATTTCGCAGACCATTAGATAATCTTACCTTCATAAAACTGCCTAATCTCAGATATCTATGGAGATTATGAGCTGCACAGTAAGAATAGTTTATACCTTCAACAACAAGATTTTCTGTGACAGTCACACTGAAAAAGTATAATCTGGACTTCAGAAATTTTTGTTTACATAGGATTCTAAAAATGACAGGCAACTATATTTTCCTACATCCTTAAATGTGAGGGTTTGCTACTTGGTCCAGGAAAACTGAAATGATTGCTATGACTGGCTAATTCTTTCAGAGAGCCATTTTACACTATCACAGCCTACAGTTTCTTTCCTGAAAATCTAGAAGGAGGCCAAAGGAGCACTGCTTTTCAAGAGGAGGGGGATTTGGTGTAATGTATGCAAGTTGGTGTGTTTAAGTTAAGCCTAATAGTCATCTTAAAGAAAGAATGATTCCATATTACCAGTTTGGTCACTGTGCTCAAGTGTGTACTGGAACTGATTCATTTATGGCTATAAAAACAAAAATCGAAGAGCAAACCTTTCAGTTCCTTCCAACAAATGGACATGTGAAGATACAGTAGTGCTGGAGCTAACTTCAGGACCTGTTAGTTATTTGTTTCTTGGAAGTCTGTTGTATCTCTGAGATCTGTAAATTAACTAATCAGATAACTACTTCTAAAACAGGGTGAAAAGGAAAAAGGAGCTTGCCTTTAGAAGCTGTGTCTGGATTTTAGCTTTACATGAGTCTGACTTCGCCTTAGCTTTTTTCAGTGAATGTGCATTAGTAGCTGAAATGGTCCTAATGCATTTTGGACAAAGTAAAAGGTATTGGAAAACCTGCAGAAATATTCCTCCTTCCTGTTTTAAATGCTCAGAAGTAGCTCAGTTTTAGGACAGCCTGCAACATGGATTCTGTAGTGGAAGAAGCAATATGAACAGATCCTTTACCAAGTGGTGAGTGCCTTATAAACCTGTTTCCTCTATCACTATTCCTGAATATTTAGCTGGAGGACATCCACTGACTTTTATTTGTATAACTGGACTGGGACCTGAAGAAACTAATGAGAATACAACATATGCAGAAAAGGTATTATTTAAGAAAAAAGGGTTTTTAAAAAGAAGTTTGTAAAGATGGTTTAAAAATGAGATTATTCTTGAAGATTTAATCATACCATCATCTGCAGTCAGGAATATGGTGTCAAAATACTTTTGGGTTTTCTAATTCATAATTACCTTCATAGAAAGTTTTGGACAACTAACTCCTTATCTGCAGATTCTCAATATATAGTTAATAACCATAAATTCTAATTCTCCTGTAAGCCAATGAACATATAAAGTACAATTTTTTTGCATTTCCCTTCAGACACTAAAGAGTGGATATATGAGATTTTATTCCACCTTTTTGTACTTTTAAAATTCTTTACCATGTGACAAAGCACATAAAAGTGATGACCATCACTGCATTTCACATCTGCAGAGAAAAAGGATGAGCAGTGGCTCCCACACTAATGGGAGTGATGGAGCAGTTCGCTACAAAGGGGAGGTTCAGCTGCATTTTTGAGGGAGTCGAGAGGCAGCTGTGTACTTTTGGATGGCCATAAAAAAGAAGAGGAAAAAATCACAGAGAAGATGGATTATTTTGTACTGGAATCATTCAAGTTGTTTGGAATTTCTAGTCAGTTCATTTCAAATAATGGGCTTTTCTCATGGCATTGATTTTCTTGCCTTCTATTAGAAATACAAAGGCATATCTGAATCTAACAAGTTATTAAAAGTTTTTTTATCTTCAGAAATATATGCTTTGGGCCAAGCTTTGGGCTGAAGCCTGTGACAGTCTTTATTTTATACAAACTATTTTGTCAAATCCCGGAAGAACGCATTGTGCAAATAACTGTACTTAGTACAACCATTCAGTGAAGCCCTCAATGACAGAACCATAAATCACTTTGTGATTGTTTAGAGTTTATATGAAAGGTTTGTGACCTATTTACCACTTTTGAGGCGAGGTTCTCCAAACACTTTAAAAATGACTGGTAATAGCACTGGTCTTGAAATCCGAAATCTATCATTTGAGAGAGTATAGCTCAGATGAGAAATTGCTTTTCCCCCAAGCCAGTTCTAAAATAGATTATGTTGGTTGCTCTTCTGTAAAAAACCAGAGATCTAAGAAAACAAGGCATCATCAAATCTTCCTCTGAATGGGATAAGTGAAATAAGTGCTGGCAAACTGGATTTATCTGACCACAGATTAATACAATGTTCCTTGTTAAAAGTTGCCAATTACCACTTCTGATGGGAATGAGAAAGAGCATGTTAGTCCTGACAAACTGCAGGTTTGAGTGTTCATTTCAGTGGCAGATCCAAGAAAATATCATCTTTACTCAATTAAAGACACATCTCCTTCTTAGTATGGAGCGTATGACCAAGATGCTATCTATATGACTTTCCACTTCTCTTGGCCGTGTCTCCATAGTTTATTATGCAGAAAAATGCTATCAGTTAAATGCACAAACACTAAAGAGAAATTGTGTTACACTGTGATTTTGCCTGTTGCTGTTGGTGCTGTTGGTAACCTGGGAACATATTCCTTTCTGTCAGTTATTCAAATAAATTTTCTCTTGCTGTAAGAAATCAGTTTTTTCTTTTTGTATGAGGAAAGCCCATGCTGCAGAAAAGAAGCCTTTCCTTTAAAAATGTGTACGGGTGAAGGAATATAATTGCCCCTTTTCACAGGGTTGAGGCACACTGATATAGCTTAATAATTTACAGCAAGACCAAAGCCACACAGAGATTTTACAAAGTGGAATGTTGTGGCGCCTGCAGCATTCAAATCTGTAGGGGAATTTCACAGTCCTAGTTTAGATAACCAAGCAGAAAAAATTAAGAACTTAGAACTAGACATGTTATCAGTCAATTCAAAGGCAATTTACCCCACATCAAACTGCATGTCACTGCACACTGAATGCATCCTGTACTTTCTGGTTAATTGAAATGTAGTTTGTCTACTTATATGTGACAATGCCATCATAGTAAAACAGAAAGGAAATAAACCTTGAATAAGGTTTACAGTTCTCTGGATTGAGCTAGATTACATACTTACACAAGTTTATTCTTTATTTCAAAACAATTAAGCTGGTACAACTTTTAAGAACTTAAGGTGAAATTTCCATGAGATACACATCTTCTAAATATTGTATCTTTATTCCTGTGAAACATGTGCATAGAGGAATTTTCTGGATTTATAGCAATACTTTTAGCCTATATAAATTATTCTGATTTTTTATTCTGTTTTTCTCAAAGTATTTTCCATTTTGTAAATTAAAATAAGCTAATAGCATGAATGCATCTATAAAACCTTTAGTTGCTTGAAACTTCCATAAAGAGTAAGCCACTACAATGGAGACCAGGAGAGATGTTAAGTCTACTGAAATGTAAAAATTCCTCATAGTTATCAACAATATTTGAAGATCTCAAGAACAGAAGAGATGAAAAGCCTCCAGAAGTTCAACAAAGCAATTCCATTTGCTGATACTTGCACATCAGAATAAACAATATCATATATTGAGGGCAAATGGCAATGACAGTGAAAATAAAATTTGGCTGTATAAAAATAATTTACTTGTGAAGCTTGAAAATCCTTGGCAAAAGATTGGATTATTTGCTACATTTTGAGTATACCATTGACTATCAAATGCTTACTTTTTGCTTCATAAGCAGAATTTATTAGCCAGGGCTCAAAACTCAATAGTGCCTCATATGTGCAAATCTTGTATTTTAAGTATGATGGGAAATAATGCCATGCCGAGAAAACATGAGACCAACCATGACATTATTCATTATTAATATTAATTTGACATATAAAGTTGTCAAGTCTTTTGCAATATACTGAGGCAAAAATGGGAAACTCTCATCCCGTGTGAGCAAACTTGTAATATTAAAATACGTATTTTTTGTATAGATGTTTTGAAACACCAGATAGGAGTCTACAAGATGATTTAATGAATCTACAGAACTGCAACAATTCTCTGTATAGGAAACACATATGAAAACATCATGACTTTATATAGATTATTACTTTTATCATGTTGAATTTTTATAGATCCTCTAAAAAAAACCCCCAGGAAGTAGTGTGTTGTAATTTATTAAATAAGGCAAGTGAATAAATCACTGAATGACTGCCTGGCACACAGTAACAGATGAGGTCTTGCGTTTTTAGAGGCAAATAGGTCCAAGACTTCAAACAGCCGCTCCCTTTCCCAGTTCTTTTGGAAACCTCTGTCTATGATTTCCAGCCTATGAGTTACATAGAGCTTAATGAACACCTACAAGTGAACTCTACATCTGGGGAGCAAAATGTTTTCTTTTGTTCAGAGACCCCTTAGGCCTAGGAGCAACACAATGGTAAATACATTTAGCCAGTGAAGAACTCCTCCGGAGTCAGAAACAAATTAAATCTGCATGCCTGTTCCTGCTTCACTGGACTGGAAAAATGTGCCTATGACACTGTGATTAAAAAACAAATGGAGACATACTGCAACTATTGCCTAGCTGCCAAAAAACAGTTTTGCAGAACTATCAGCAAAATTGTCCAGAAGCCAAATTTTTAAACACTGAGGAAACTTGTGCTCTCAAAATAGCTCAGGCTACTTTGTTCCATTAACTGCTCTACATAATTAAAGATGCTGCTTATGAAAAAGATAAAATGAACCACTCTAGTACATTGTCTCTTCTGTTCCCCATTTTATTATTGCTAGTAAGTAAAGCGTAGTCAAATGTGTAACAGTAGTTGCTGGTTTTTAATGTCTCATTAATGGTAAAACATCCCTTTGCAGAGGTGGAAGGGATTAGGTTCAATATGTGTGATTTTAGCTTTGAAATTAATAGGAAATCTGGTGTTTTCATTTTTTTAACAATTCTTACATTACGATACTTTCTGTTCTAAATAGGACTTATACCTGTGTTATTTGCACATAACTATTTCCTCTAGTGATATACTAGTAATAAATGAAGAACCTGTACTAACAACCAGTTCTGAGATGGAGCATAGGAGATATTCAGGAGTGTGATAAGACAGTAATCCTAATTTTAAACAAAACATAAACAATATCTACTAAATTCCCAATTCAGTTTGAGAAAAAGAGATTTGATGCATTTATATATGAAAGTTATATACCACAGATTGAATGGGAAGAAACTGCATATTATATCTGCTGCTTCTGTGACAAGTTGCAGGAGACCCCAACATAGATTTCTTCATCAAAGGAAAAAAAACATAACATCACTGCTGGCACTCCTAAACAGTCTTTTCCAGTTCTATTTAGGAAGACTGGAACATGAGTCACAAACATTGGTTTTTTTAAAACATATGATATTTTCATTAGTTTCGTAATTTAAGTAAGTTATGATTTTTTGCTCACTGAAGACAGTGTGAGTCTCTCCACTGATTTTATTGGAGTCCAGGTTAGTTCTCATCAGGGTCAGCCTTGCTTTATAAGGTATGTTGTGGTCCAAAAGCCCAGGTGGTATGGCTGGAGATTTTACATCAGTCATATTGTTTCCATTATAAATTAGAACAGAACACAATTAATCCAATAACTGTATAGATTTTGATGGTAAGTTTGGGTACTATCAAGCCATAATTGAGGTTAGGAAACGTTTTTTAAATCTGAAAGCACCATTGTTTACAAAGAAATGAGTGCACCTGTACTTTACACATCAGGGATATTCAGAACCTGTAGCTACAGGAAGATGCTGACACATAGTGCTAATTATATTAGTGACAGAGCAACAGGGATTATTATTAGTTTTCAAGACATGTCATAAAATTTGCTTCTAAATTGGCAGGGTGGGATGTAAGCACAGTACATTTATGTTTATGTCTCTGTTTATGTCTCTGTATTTCTCCCAAACTAAATTCAAGATTTAATGGGTGGTTTTGAAACAAGAAACTTGAGGTAAGCTACACTTCAATTTACTGGAAAGCTTCATTCCAAAAAATGGCATCATATTGACATCACAGTTAATGCACTGTTCCAATGACCAAATCATGCTGATGATCCAACAGAATGTATGGAATATTAGGAACAATACTGTAACAAAGGTCTTAAAAGATCACACAGGAATAACAAATGTTCAGACTTTCAGAGGTTTAAAATTCAACACAAGAATTTTGCAGCACTTTGTAATTAGCATGTTATGCCTACAAAATGGTAACTGACCCAGTGTAGTATTCAGAAGAGAAAATTATACAAAAGTTGTTAGACTGAGAACATTATGCTTTTATCACTGCATGTAGTAGTAGGATAATTTTATTCAGGGAAAGCTGCCTTATTTAGGAAAAAAACTTGCTCATTCGGTCCTCTAAGTAGATGACATATTAGGGAACTTAGAAGAAGCAAAAATGAAGTGTAAATTTAAAAATTTAAATAATTAATTAGAAGCAGATTAAAGAATTGCTTTTTCCTTTGTGTGTCTAAAGCTACTAAGAGAGTAGGTCTTTTGAAAAAAAAACATAACCATGGATGATTACTGGCAATGTTAGTTCTCTTCTGTCCAAATTCATTTATATTATAATTTAAATTTTCATATTTTATTCAATTTTTCACGTATAAGAATTTGTTCATCTAAACAATCACCTTGAGATAATAAAACACGTAAGCTCAGTGAAAAGCTACATCAAAAATATTCTTGTTCTGTTATTTTTATGTTGCATTAATTGACTGCTTTTATGTACTTTTAATTTTATTTTATCAATAAACTCTGTCCAAGCAGAGACCTCACAATATTTCTTTCCATGAAGTTGTACATGACAATATGTACCTGGCACTTTTACTACACCATTGGCCATCAAAGAGTTTGCTTAGAGATTGTTTGGACTACATTAATAGTAACTTTGCAGCAGTAATGTCTTTGAAGTAAGAAATATTTGTTTTTTATTTTAGGAACAATTCCCATATCAACACTGCCATAGCATTAGGCAAGCAGAATATTTGATTATGTCTAGTATTTATCCTTCCTGCTCACATTTAAAAAAGCAATGAAGTAAACAAATGTTCTAATCTCCTATCTATAAATGCCAAGTAGCAACAGAATCAAACACTACAGCTGTAAATAAATCGGAAAAGCTCTTCCCCAGAAAATTAGGTAGAAACCTTTATATTTGAAATCAAATGGAGTCTCAGTAGGACAACAGTATCAAACTTGCTCTTCTTTGCTGACTTGATCTTTAAAAAAACTTGGGCACAGTAGGATGCTGGAATTGCTCATCTTTCTTTTCCTGTACATTTTAAATTTTGCTATACAAAAATAACTAGAAGTGAAATGTGATACAGGATAAACTGCTTCACAATGCCCTCAGCATAATTAAGAACTTTGGCAAGGATGAATATGGAGCAGAACATCAGTGAAAAAATTACTGCCATATTCAAGTCTAAGAAAGGAAATTCCTCAAAACCTTAAGTTTTAGGACAGTTTACAAAACTTTAAATAAACTATTTTAATTAAAAATACTATTTTCATGACAGATTTGCAGAGACACCCACTTCTACTTGATGGACTATGTTTTCAAGTTAAAAAGATAAGCTTATATTTTCCATGGACATTTATGGTTATCTAGTGACAGTTCAAGCAGAGTCTCCCATCACTGCAGGTATGATAAATTGCCAGCCTCCTCTTATTGCAGTTTACTACATTGCCTCGAGCTCTTCTCCGTTAGGGTATCACACACACATTTTGTTGGTTCTGGAAACCAAACTAGGTGGAAAAGACATATGAGTTTTCAAAGATGAGTGGCTTCACTCTACTGTAAAATATCAGCTATAATTCACCTCTTTCCAGAAGTGGAAGAAATGCTGAAGTTGAACTGGCAAGCAGGATGTCTACACTTGTGTTAAGTCTGTTCCCAGCTCTACCTATGATCCTAATTTAAGGTTATTTCACTTCTTTGAACCTTAGATTTATGTTTATTATTTGGACATGGAGAGGATGGTGGAAGTGAAAAAGGAAGCAAAATTAAAGAGGGGACCACAAAGCCAATCTTCATGGTCCTGGGCTGGATATGAATGTTGGTTACAGCACATTTGAAAACACATCTCTCAGTGAGGACTTGGTTTAGTTTGAAATATTTATAAGCATGTTTTATTGTTACCAGGCATGTGCAGCTCCTGAAACAGAATTAATACTGCAAACCATCTCAAAAATTAAAAAAAAATATCGTTACAGGAACGAAGTGGGGAATGAGACAAATTTACTTAATAAAAGAAGAAAGGGACCAAATTGCTACAAGACAGTTGGAGTGACATGTTTCTGTATTTTAAGAAGCTCCTATCATGTTGGTCTCCTTTTCACTGCTACCTTTTAGTTTTTGTTTCAAGGGTATTCAAAGAGTTTTATAAAATAACTCTCTTGGAAGATGTACGTCTTAGTCGCTTCTCTTCTTATTTCATTCATTATGCTTCTTAAAACTATTATTTCAGTAATTGCAATTGCTGCTACTGTTCAGCACAATTAGGGGCTTGTTTTGAAAAGTGAGATGTTGGATTTTCTTGCATTTTGTTGTTTTGGGCTTTGGGCTGTTTATTTTTGGTTTGTTTTGTTTTTTCAAAGAGCAGTATTGTATTTTCAAAAGAAGTATTTTTTTCCTTTTCTTCTTCATCAGTATTGTCCTTTCCATCACAGGAAGAACTTCAGCCTGTGATGTTTTTGCTTTCTGTTTCCTTATGTTACAACACTGGTTTTACTGTAGGCTTAAGATAATGCTTTATAATTACTGAAGAAATTTTTAGTAAAGCAGCTGGTTTATCCAGCTTTGTTTGAGATACATGCATTTTAAAACCAGAAAAAACCACATTTCTTACTTCCTTTGGAGGTCAACACTGATTTTTCCATCCCATGCTTATTGGGTTGAATTTTGTAGATCTGATACCTCAAAGTTCTCATTCAATTTGATGTAAAAGTGCTCAGGAATTTAAAAGTTGAGCTACTTAATAAGAATAACTTGTGCATAAGAATAAAGTTTCAATGGTATTCCATGAAACAATTGCTACACTGGAATAATATAATTTTGAATTTTTTTGTGTATCCAGGAGCAGTGATTTCAACTGAAAACTAGTTGTAAATTTAAAAAATGGGTAGAAGGAGCCCAGATATAAGTGTGGGCACGAGGCAGACATGCTGAAGCAGTACAGAGTTATTGCACAAAGATTCCCCCCCACCTCTACAGTGTAGAGGCATTGCAGAAAATCACATCAGGATATTCCATATTCTCAGGCAAGGAAGTGACTCTAACTGGACAGCAAAGTTTGACTGCAATACCAATTTTTGAGAAAACATTACTGTTCAATATTACAATAATGCCTTTTACATGGCATGCATTTCTGAATAAGAACAGGAGGTTGAGAAAAACACCAATAGTATAGTTTTCCAATAAGGCAATACAATGACTTCATCTTTGGTAATTTAGGTTTTCAGAAATCAAGGCTAACATGAGTTACTTGAATTACTACTCGCAAAAGAAAATTCAATATGGCAGCTGAATTGTCTTCTATGTCCCTTTGTACAGAAGAGCACTAAGGATTAGTAAGGACCTGATGGAGCCTGTTATTTGTTCTGTCAGACTTCCATAATAAACCACTCTCTCTGATCACTGGCAATCCATGCTAGTTCTAATTGAATTTTTGAAATTTGTTATTGGCAATACCTCAGTTCTGTATCAGTAATAAGATGAGATACAAAGAGTTGTCTTTGATTAATGGTCTTGGATAATCTTAAAGTTCATTTCCAGCCTAAATGATTCTGTGATTCTATCCTGTTTTGTGCTTCCCATTACAAAACTGTGTATATTCTAATTGGCATTATCTCAAGCTGTATGCTTTCAGCAAGTCCTTGCACAATAGACTTTGTGGTATTATACAGAAATGAAACATGGATAAAGCAAATGTTTATGATCCTTGTACTTCCTAAGCATAAGAGGACATGACTGTTGCCAATTTCTGCTACTGTAGCCTAGCTGATTACAGAAAAAGAACAGATTGAGCTATTTTTGTTTAGGATTTCGATATTGAAAACAGAAAGCAGACATATAGCATCAGCAAATGACATAAAGCTACAAAGTGCTGCAGGTCCATTAGATGGGATTAAAAGTGACTTTCATATGGTGTAAGACACTGAAATTTCATGAGTATAGGACATTTCACATAGGTACAAAAATCAGCTTCACATACAGTGAGAACAACTACTTTCAACACCTCATGGACTTTGTTGAGGAGGCTAGTAAATTTTTACCATATTTTGTTTGAAATTCCTTTTAGAAAATTTCTTTCAAAAAGTATACATAGCTTGGAATTGTCACTTAATATTTTAATTTTTTCCCACTCCTTCCACTCTGGTCTGATAGAAATATGCTTGGCTGGGACAGGCAAACAATTCATCTGTGTGTCTCTGGAGAGCTGGAGGCAGCATGTGAGGCAGTGTATCATGCATCTAGCTGTTTTCCATGGCTGCAGCCAAACTACCTAGGAATAAGAAGCCTAGTTTCTCCATCTGCCATGGGTCAGCAGATCAGGCCATTAACCCTGAAAATATGCAGGCTGTTAGTAAGATGACAATACCATTGAATATAATGTGCTAGGACCGATTTTCTCTCCCTTGTTACAAAATATAGGGACCCCTTTCCAGACTCTCCCAGGCCTGTGCCACCTCTGAGCTGTGTCCAAACACTGTGCAAGAGATGCAGCTTAGCATGGACTAAAGCTGCACCAGAGCCACGGTCACAAATAAGCAGCGTGGACAGGTAAGTGCCCATGCAAAGCCCATGCCCTGACTCTACCCAATTTGCAGTAGACATAAAGCCTACAAGCCAAGCCAAGCTCACAGCTACCATCCAGAGGGTCCAGAAATGACAAGGATCATTACAGCACGCAGAAGTGACCTGACTATGTGTATTCCCCGAGTTTTTTACATTTTCAAACCCTAAAACCTGCTGGTAGTTCAGCTTGCACAACACAGCTCACACAGACACAGGTTTCTCCCAAATCAGGACATAAAGGATTTCTGAAAGACATTGAAAATTCTTCTAAATTATGTTTCTCCCATTAAGGCACATTAAGCTTTATATAAACTCTGTTGCAGCACACATCTCTCCTCAGCAGTGGTCTTTGATAGATCCCATATATCCATTTGTACACATCAAAATGACATGGACAAACAAGCTCAAAGCAGGAATAAAATTGGATAAACTGATAGCATATACAAAGAAAATTGTGATCCATTTTTCTTTCTTAGCAAATGACTTGTTGGATGGCTTAACTAGCTAAAGCAGACCTGTTATACCCTCTGCAAAACTTGTAACTTTCCCACTGACACTCTATAGCCTTCTATTTAGTGTGAGCACTCCATGGGTTTCAGTGAGTACAGATGCTAGACACAAAAAAAGTCTCAGCCACATACCACAGTTGTCTTCATCGGCCTGATTCCCACAGTCATCCTCCCCATTACAGTGAAGTTGTTGGGGTAAACACTTTGTGACATTGCCACATGGAAAGTAGCCCAAGGGGCACCTGACCCCAACTCCAGAAACATGATCTTCCAAAGAGTCACAGATGACTAAATAGGAACAGAAAAAATATGCCGACTTTATGATGTGTTTAAAAATATTTGATATTATGTCTTTAAAAATACTCATTTACATTTGAATGTGAATATCAAGCAACAAATACATATGAGTTCATTGGACATGCAGTTAGAAACAGTGTATGAAACACTTGTAAAACTTTTATATTGTTAGCTAATCAAAATTTCCTTTGATATAAAGCAAACAGGTAACTCCTCCCCATGCATACTCATAATAAGATCAAAATGTTAATCATATAAGAAAAATAGCCTAAGGCCGCTATTTTAAAGGATTGGTTCGCTTTGCACTAGAAATTACTTAAAGGAAGCAATATACCAGATAACCTACATGTATCCCTGTCCATGAGAGGCTCCAGTTGAAGCCAGATCATCTTTAAGGTCCATTCTATCTCAAACCATTCTACGATATAAATTTGTGCTGAAATTTTACACCCAGATAGATAAGTATTTTATGTGAAGTCAGGCATATATTTTTGAATATATTCTAATTTTAAAGCAATTTCTTGATGTAAACTGATCAAGGATCAAAGAACAAAGCAACTAAGATCAGATTTGTGACTTGGTTTTGCTGAGAAATGAGTAAGACTACTTAAAGGTGGCATTGTGAATCCTTTGAGTGAATTGTCAGTCTGATCCTAAAAATGAGGAGATATTACTCAGAATCTATCAGTGCGAAGTTCAGACACACAGACATTGCTTTGCTAAGCTCATATAATGTTTTATAGGAAGTAATTTAAGAGAACAGAGGACTTAATTCAAGCAGTGCTGAGGGGAAAGGTAGAGTGATGAAGGACAGCCAGGGCAGCTGGAAGACTCTACCTGTCCTCTGTTCTTCAGTTCTCTGTACTGCAGCAGCTGCAGTTACCCACATTTGCATATTCATGATGCCTTGCCAGTCCCATCAGTGCACCTGAGGGACAAATTCTGCCACCACAACTTTTTCCAGGTTGAGTCCAACTGATCTACTGCTTCTGAAATGGATTGAAGGGCGCCAACTTAGATTTCTTGTCATACAAGACCAACTTTTCCCAAGACCACACTACAGAGAGGGTTTCAAATTACTCTAGAATGAAGTTTGTTCCATCCACATTTTAGAAGTACTTTGAAACAGGAATATATTGTTATAGCTATCATTTGACTTTTGTTACAAAAACAAAAATTCCAATACAAATGATATTTTAAATTTCATTGCTGTCTTAGAGCACTTGAAATACTCTATATAAACTTTATTAACTGTTATGTGATTCTTGTTCAGATAGAGAACTGCTACTTCTGAAACATGCAATTATTTTTCCAGACTATTTTCATAAGACAAAGCATAAATCTTTTACACACACTTTCTCAGATTAACAAAGAATGTGTTTTTTTCACAACATGTGAATTTTTTCACTCACGTTTCTCCTGAACTAAGGGAAATCTCCTGAAATTGAATCAAGTTCCTCAGGTTCCTAAGAAATCTCTTCCAGAAGAACCTTCTCTCAGTTAAGTCCCTGGCAATTTTTACAGCTGTGAAAAATTGAAATGTAAGAGCAGTAGCTGGAGAAAACTGAGGTAAATATCATGTTATTTCCATATGCACTGAATTATCTTTGCTGTCAAAAGCATCCTCCATAAAAAGTCATATATTCTAGCTAACAATCACTACATGATTTTGAAAAGTCGATTTGCTTTTATCCATAACTGTATAAGCTATGCAATTACTCAAGGAGTCTTAGTTCCTTATGCCTTTTATGTATAGATAACAAAAAATAAAGCTACATCCTAATCTCAGGGTGAATTCACACTTGCATATTTTTAATAAACCTCTCTGCTGTTTTGTGATTGTTTTTAGAACATTATAATTAACTTGCTCCACCCAAAAAGAAGTAGCAAAAAAATCTTATGCAGGCATAGTGTAAGGCAAACAGAGCATGTATAGCACTTAGTGTCTAAAGTCTCTTCCAGCAAAAAGCTAAGCAGGCGACTAAGCCTTCCTTCGGCGCAGTTATCTGCTACCATCTATGTAACTACTGAAATGTCTGGTAGAAGACACCAATATGGAAAAATTAAACATAAATGAAAACATCCCAAACTAACTAGCAAACAATCTCTTACCTTTCATCAAGCTTTTTACCCTACACACTGGAGACATATTTAGACTGACCCGAACTTTGTGCTTAAAGGGGCTGAGCTCTAAGCAGATTAAATTTCAAGTGACAGCATTTATCTTCTCACAGTATTTTTCTAGGGAATTTCACACCACATTCCAAGAACTATTACTAATTAGTCAAATAGTATTAATCCCTGAGCAAATTAATGAATTTGCTCTTGCATTTTAGAAATCTGTATTTTTCCACAAAGAATAAGTCCCTCACAGTGTTTAATGTTTGGAATTCTCTGTACATTTATAGCCTTGATGATATCTATTCTGAATCTCTGCATTACTCATTTTGTGCTATGTTGGATTACTCTGGCATGTAAATATCTGCCTGGGAAAGCAGATACTAAGACATCAGAACTCAACAACTTCGTCCTAGTTATAGAATCATTGAAAGCGCTGGTCTTTTTCCACTGACTTGTTAACATCACTTTGTTTATGCAAAAAAAGACAGAAGTTTGGACTCTGCAAATGGCAGGAGATTTATGTGTGGAAAACCATCAACTCTGAAGAAATATTTGGCAAAGCTGACAAAGGTAGGCAGGAGATACAGCAGTAAAATTAATTGTAAAAAGCTAGATAATATTCAAACAATTATGTTCTGGATTGAGGAAGTTAAAACACTGTCTTTTATGTGAGGAAATGAATAAAGATAATGAAACAACAGCAACTAAAACTTAAGCTTGGTATTTTGCAAATACAGACTTTACTGATATCGGAATTTTTTGTGCAAAGACAATGACCTATCTCTCCATCTTTGTGATGCAGTATGAAAGGTGTTGACTTTTCTACATTTGATTGATTTGATACAGAAAAATATTCTACTTAGTAGTGCATGTTCATGATACTGCAAATTAAATATTTTTGACTGTCACATACTTAGGGTCGCCTGCCATCGACAATTCTTTTCAAACTTTCAAAAAGAAAACAAGGATTCATGTCATGCACCTTTTAAGATTGTCCAGACTTGCTGCTTTGAGACACTTAACTGCTATAGCAGACACTTGTGGTGAAGAAGAAAGTGAGTAACTTTTCCTGCTAGTCTTTAAATATAAGACTAAGCTAATTCAGCTTTCCTTTGTTAAAGGAATAAGCAAGAGTTGGGTTGTCAACTAGTATAGAAGATAAGTCTTTCCTCAGTTGCATGGCTTCAGAACCACTGGTGAAAGAACATGACAATGCCTCTTTAAGCTCTCATAAAATGAAATCAAAAGAAGGAACACATTTGGGAAAGCCAAGAACAACATGTTCCCAGGAGAATGTGGCTTTCCTTTCAACTAAACTGATTCATTAACTTTCTGTCTTAGTGCATTCTTTGAAATGCAGAGTTTGGGTCACAACTGCTCTTTGTGAAACTGAATAAAGGGACATGTGAACTATAAGAACTCAGACTTAACACAGTTACTTGTAGCTGCCATAAAACTTGTGAGTATGACTGTAAAGGGAACAGTACTGGGATGATTGGACTGAGTCATAAACAGTTAAACTAATCAAAGCAGCATTAGTCATTGCTTGGTCCCTACTTGTCACACCAGTCTCAACTGTATAAAGGCATATCATAATATCAGGAAAATATTTTGGCATTTTCAAGGATTTGACTTGCATGAAATCCATTGCCCTGAGTCTAAAATGTCTCATGAATTCCACCAGCCAAATTAGCTAACTTGTTTTTCTTCACCTTGCGTGAGTTAGCAGTTTTAAAGTGCTGGAGCTGAAGAAATCTCACTGTTTTTTAAAAAGTGTCCTTAGATGCCAAGGACCGAGGAATGATCATGGTAAGGAAGAATTGACCCTGGACTTACTCTGATGGAGATTTATTTTACCTACAAAAGGCCAGGTTTTTTAAAAAGACTAATGCAAAAATGGTGGGTTTTTTCCACCCCCCAATAACTTATTTTAGTTGTACTTTTAGATAGAGTGAGATATGGGCTGGATCAAGGGAATTCTGAAAACATTTTTTTGAAATGCTTGCTTTGAAACAGAATATTTTCTTCAACTAGAACAGAGAGAGCTAACAGGAGAACTGAATTTGAAATTGATTTGCCTGTCATTTTCATGCCCAAATACTTCAAGATGACTGTTGATTAAAAAACATCCCATTCTGCTGAAAGGTATATTAAGGGCATGTGAACTAGTTTTGAAAAATGGTCAGTGTAATACAGAGCAGACCTCATAGGCCTATAACCTTTATTTTCAAAGAAAAAACATCAGGACAAGGTTATTAAAGTTTATAACTGTGAATTCCTTTAACTTTTAGGATGTTTAATTAATGATTAACCAAGAATAGTAGTGACAAGTGGCCAAATAACTTTGATCAAAGCATTCAAATCACCAAATGACAGAAAAAAAGATATGATACCTTAAAAAAATATTTTAAAAACTAATTTGTAGTCTGAATTTGCATATTACAACAATAATCAGAAGTGAATGATATTTAGTTCTTTCTTACATTAATTTTCCTGGTTTTGTTCAGAATTTTCTGCTTCTTCCTTCTAAGCAAGGGATTTTTGAGTAATTTATGACTGAGGCAAGGAGGAAGCTAGTCCATTGTATTTCAGCATAGAAATAAAAAGTTAACTTTTGCATGATTTTATTTAACTTGTTACAATTTTATCAGTGAGNTTTTTTTTCTTTTTTTTTTTTCTAACATTTAATTTTATAAAGCTGCTCCTAAACCTGATTCTTCTTTTAGGAAAAGATTTCTAGTGATTTCTGGGAATATGTAACAGGAATCCCATACTATTTAAATTTTTAAAAAACCCATTTTTTAAACTGTCCATAAATAGGATATTGAAAATAGATTCTATTTTCATATAAGAACAAAATAGAGTTTATACACTTGAACTTTAATGCTGCTAATGCACATTTGGAATAATTCCTTGGGTAAAATTTGTAGACCGAAATAGATCTTCGCCTCATGGGGATAGCATTAATCTTTGGGGCAAAGCATCAGTGGCTTAAAAGATTTATACATCTGTACAGGATCTTCACAGAAGAATAATTAAACTGTTATCCCCATATCACTTTTTGTGACTTGCTCCTCTACTTTGGTAATTGTTTAGCCCTGATGTTTATAGCATTTTCTAAATATAAGTGTTGCATATGGATCGTCTTTGTAATTTTAGATTTTATTGGGCGCAAGTGACACAGTGGCATTTATTCAGAATGCCAAATGGCTACAAAAGATTAACATCTAAAACTCTAGCAATTTTTAATTTTTTTGCAATTCTTAAATTTTGCAATTTTTGTAACCAGAATTAAATTTTCAATTTTATTGCATTATATTTCTCTTTAGTAGACCATATTAGATGTCATATTAAAAATATGTAGTACTTGAACTACACACATAAGCTTACATTTGCTTTCATTAGACCCAATATAGTACAAATGATTTTAGCAAAAAAGGTGCATATATTAGGACTGTTGCATGCCAATCTGGTAATTATATTGGATTTTAATTTCATATAGTACCTTTATATCTTGCTGTAGATGACATAATGCTTCCATTTCAGAAGCATTTTCCAAACCAGAAAATTTGCACTCTCTTTTTGAAAATATCACCTCCAATCTCATAACAACATCACTGAGGTTAGATATCAGTTAAGTCACAGATACTTCAGTCTAATTAAGCCAGTTATAATGCTGGAAGATCCTTCTTGCCTAACTGCCAGATTAATCCATCCCAGGGCCAGACGCTGCCAGTAGAGAAACTCAGACTGGTCATAGGGCACCTTGCCAGAGGATTTGGCTCTCATACCTTTTATTTATTTGTCTTTTTGGTCTGCTTGTACAGAACTTAGAATAAAAAGATTCTGATGCACAGAAAGAGCTGAAAGAGATAATAAAATCTATAAAAGACCCAATATGTAGTACTGGGTAGTAGAATGAATTGTATCCAATTGTATCCAATACCTCGCATTTTGTAGGGCATTCCACAAGGATAAGGGTTCAGCACAAAGTCCAACAAAGACCCAAACTAGTGAACAAAGCCAAAACTTCCTGTTGCTTTACTTCCCTTTTTCTTTCCCTCCCCAAATAAACAGAATTTAAACGACACCTGACTATTATTTCTGCTTAGTAATAAGTTCTATCTCTGTATTCTGATATGATCTCCAACAGACAATACATCAAGGTAAGATTTACTTTTCCTCTGTGTTTTTTCCATCAGTGTAATTCCTTGATGTTGCTTCTTTTTCACATTGGAGCAACCTCAAATCTAAAGCTGGACTCATGAAACACAAGGGTTTTGTTCAAGTGGCATTATATATTGAATGAAAATGAAAGCATAAATGTAAATGTATTAAATACACTGTGCTAGTTAGCCCATCCTGCCTGGAAGGCCTAGACAGGCAATGGTTAGCTGTCAAAGTCTAGGAAAACTCCTCTCCCGGGAGCTGATTATTTCTCGGAACCACTGAGGAGTGTTTCTGGGCAGGTTCCTTGAACCTCGAAGATGAAACAAATTTGTTTCAACTTTTTCTGTCTTTGAAGCATCACATTTATAAGAATCAATGATTTAAAGACATATATTAAAAAAATCTCTCTCAAACTTCACATCCTGAATGGCATTTTGAGGTTTTGTAATTCTAGGGAGAAGGTTGCTTGTATTGCAGCATTTGCCGTGAATCATTTATTTTCCTACAGCATAACATACACAGTAGCAAGCTAATAAAGCATTTATTTTTTTTAAATTTCAGCAATTTGATAATTGAAAATTTCCTTTAGCTAAAAAGATTAAGGATAGATGTTTATCAATAAATTAATGTCCCTCAAGCAACAATTGTTCACCTCATCTAGATAACCAGCATTCTGAACTTAAATACATAATGACAGTAGCTAGAAATTACTGTAAAGAAGTGAATTTCAGACTTGCTGCTTTCAGCAAGTTAACCCAGTCAGCCATGTGTAAAGTAAGCAAGAGTGAAACACCAATTTATGAAAACTAAATTATTTAAATTAACAAACAACAGATATTTGTAATATGTCTCAAGTTTCCTTAAACAAAAGGCAGATTTAAGTGACTTCATGACACAATATCACATACAGGAGAAGAATTTGTGTACATTCATGCATGGAAGTAAAAAGAAATTCAAGAGATGAGACAGAAAGTACTTGTAGAAAAGCCTTCAGAGACAGCTGCAATGAAAAAGGGAATGAAATTAGAAAGGCAATGAACAGGGAAATTACTTGCTGATATTCAAATTGTAGGATGTTCTGAGAATACATTATTTACAAATGAGCAGAATGGCAAAGAATTATGTGACTATCACTAACTTCTCCTCATAACAGAAAAACACCTAAAAATCATAAACCTCTGCTTCATTTTTCTTAGATCAAAAAGGGGAAACCTGTCTTCCTTTTTTTTCCCCTGCTCTGTGTTTACTCACTCCTCCTACAAAAAAACCCCACAAGTTATAGTTGCTATGCAATGTATTAAAACTTTGATATGCTTTTTTGACGAAGAAAAAACCCTTTAAAACTCCAACAACCTGATGATAGAAAAATAGGTTTGAGAACAGGCAGCCCAGCCACAGTATGAGGAAAAAATCCTGAAGGGTGACAGTGGGAGATTCTATTTTCTCTTTCTTCATTGTCTTTTGCTTTCTTTTTCTACAGAGGCACTTAAACCAAGCAAGTTGCACATCAGCCACAATTTCAGACACCAGAATATTTTTCTTCTTCTCTCAAGTAACACAGTCTTAAACAAATCTTTGAAACATAATCTCAGGTATGCTTTTTCTAAGACTCCAGAGAGAGAAATGGAAAAGTGTTTTGGGAGCCTTACACAAGGTATTTGAAATATGAAACATAATTATTTTTTTTCTTTTTCTTTCTTTTCTTTTTTTCTCCCCCCCTTCCCTCCATTTATTTGGGTTTAATAAAGACTGAAAGGGTTGTAATGTAAGTTCTTACAATGGAACTAAGCCAGCATGGCTTTAAATGAGGTTCTGGAGCAACACTTCAGTTTAATTTTCTAACAATGAAACTATATTATTTTTTGGTGACCCTGAGTTAGGATTATCTGATATATTTTATTTATTCACATATTTTTGTTACTAAAAACCATTTATAACTATTAAGAATTTAAATTTAACAAAGAATTACAAGTTGAGATTTGGAAAGAGACTGTGCCCTATAAATCTATGAGATTCTATCCTGCTGAAGTATGATAAAATACTCTTTGTTGTTTTGTTTTGAAATAAAACAATTTAAAAGTATTTTAGAGAATTTGTTTTCTAAGAGCTTGCAGAACTGTTTTGTGAAAAATCAATTTGCAGACTATGGCTTAAAAATACATTATTATTGGATTCAGACTCATTAATATTACCTTCAATTTAAAAATTACAAGTTTTCCTATTTCTACTGTATTTTACTATGTGTACACCTAACTCACAACTTTGTTAGTTGTGACACTCCAGTTAAAGTGCATCAAACAGAAATTATCTCAAGCAAATAAGATTTCCAACTTTCTTAAAATGAATAATGTTGGCTGGTGTAACCACATAACCATGGAATCATTCTGTTTGGAAAAATCCTCTAAGATCATTGAGTCCAGCTGTTTGGATTCCATGATCAGAGACATACGACTTATTTCTTTGCTTCCAGGCTATATAAAAATGTACATGCAGATTAAGAGTCATAGAATTTTTAATTATAATTTTTAGATTTTATACATTTATTAAAGTAAATGAAGAAATATTGTGTTAGCAGCACATATGTGTAAATTATCTGGATATCCCAGCTAAGTTAGAAAACATAACAAGAAACAACATTCAGAAGTGTGCCTCTATTTCAGATGTAGTTTGGCTAAACAATATGTTTGCATGGATTACTGATGGAATTCACCTCCATATAGTCTCCTTGTTTTCCTTTCATCCCCACTTCAGTTAAACCAAGAGATGATAATGTCTGCTCTTGGCACTGAATGCTTTCTCATTGTCAGCACAAGTGAGAGTACGGTCTGTGGAACAGCTTCAGGGAATTGTGACTCATCTGTAGCGCAGCACACAGGGCAGGATGCTGGGCAGGGGAGAGGAAAGGTTTGCTCCAACAGTGATCGGCTCCATCACCTTGGTCCTGGAATACCTTTCTGTCAGGTCCCTGTTCACCCGATATCTGAATTGCTGACTCAGACAGAGGGCTTTTCTGGGCAAGGCATGCAGAAGAGTGACACCTCGAATCCTACACAATGGGTTGTGAGAAGACATTTCTATTCTAAAGTCAAGGTGTCAGTGTACTTTTAGTGTCTATTACATCTATCATATTACATAATTTTTTTATAAACTGTAAGGTTGTTAATTTATTTGTCATACACAATTACTTTTAATTTACTCAGTGAAGGTATTAAATATTCTTAGCTCCTAATGCTTCCTTAGATAAAATGTACAAGATGCTGCTAGATATATTCAGATAGCAAATCTTAAAATTTCATATTGAAAATGGAGATTTTTTTGTTATGATACCTTACTTCAATAAGAAGTCCTTTGTGTTATCAGACATGAAAATCTGGCCACATTTTTAATAGCTTGAATAAGATAGTCTCTTCTCCANTTTTTTTTTTTTCTTGCAGAGCAGAGGAGAAAGAGGCAGTGCTGGCCTACTTCGACAGACCTGTGCATATCTTTAGGTCTCAGTCACTGCACAGCCACGTGCTCCCCTGGAAGAAACAGTTACTTGATTGAGAATAAGCATTTTGACCAAATAAAGCCTCAGGACTGATACAGAGCACACAGGTGGAACACAATGACCTTTGCTATATGGGGCTGGGTGATTTAACATTCTCTCTGGATAAACTCTGCTAAGTGACCTCATGTGCAGCAGTCCTGCAGCATCAGTGTAGCTGCTGCTGGACTCTTCCTCCCCATGCACTCACTGTCCTCTTCCTGATATGAGGTCAGCTTGTCCTCCCAGGGCTGGATCTCCCCTTCAGGCCACAGTTGATGGCTCCAGAAACTCATCCAAACCCCTGTTTTCCCTCAGTCTTCCCAGTAGATGTATCTTTCCCTGTCACACGAGTCAACTGCATGCTGGATCCCTAGTGAGCACTGAAGGACTCACAGAAGGTAGTGAGCACAATATTGTGTGTTGCTTCTTTGCTTATACAAAGTCACTTTTTTATGTATAACATCAGTTATTAGCAAGATATATTCAAATTCTGAATTAAAACTCAAGATCTCCAATATCAAACTTTTCTGTATACACATCTTCATAGAACACTGAAGGCATTTTATCTATGCTTGGACTAGTCTTCTGATGAATTACTGACATCTTGCTGCTTAGTCTGCAGTCTAACCACTTACAAGCTACAATATTCAATTCCTAATTAGTTCAGTCATATAGCTACAATAATTAGACTTCCAATTTTTAAGTCTTCATAGACTGTTTAGATTACAGTTTAGAATATGACATTATTGTTCAGATGGGGAGCTGAGACACCAACTTATGTGTGTCAAGTGTTTCTGCTAGTTTTAGGTTTCTATTTTCAGAATCAGCTACACGGACTACTTAAAGCACAGCTTTTACAGATGGCAGTGGCAGCCATGCAATGAACGCTGCCATGTCAGGATGATCAAGCCAAAAACATTTAAAGGCAAGAAACAGGAACAGAAATCAGCTTTCCACAGCAGAGTTCAGTTGCCTTAATCAAATGGCCATCATTTTGTAACCCCCAAACTCATTCATATTTTAACTTAATCTTCTACAGCAAAGAGGGTCACACAAGCAGCATAATTCAACATAAGCTTCTGATTCATCCTTCAAATGCAGAACACAAAGCACGAGATTTTGTAGAGCTATAACAAGAAGAAAATGCAATATGGTCACATTAAGACTGTGCCCTTCACCTTAATTCCTGAGTGTTGAGTTTACAAAATTAATAATGTTCTCTGACATCGGTAATGTCTCAGCCTATTAAAAGAGGAAGTTAGTTTTCCTCCAACATTTTATAACACGACACCATGCTACATTACTAGTTCAAATCCTACAGCTCTCCAGACCTTTGGTTTTCAGAGTGTAGAGTGATCTTACAGCACTAATTACTAGCTTCTGAGCAGAGGTGTTATGTAGCAGGAGGCATTTTGAAAAGCCACAGTAAGTCACAGGACTATCTTGAGCTGCTTTCTGGTTTTATAACACAGAGTTCACCCTACCAAGCACAGCTAGCTCCTTTTTCTGCTCAGTCTCATTGTTTCCTCACCCTGGCTACTTAACTCATTTCCATTCTTACATGCTTAATCATCCCTGATTCCCATCATCTCGTCCCCTTCTGTCTGTATAGGGTTCTAGTTCTGATCTCATCATCCTCTGACTTAATACTTCAGATGCTCACTCCCCTTGCTCAGAACTCCTTTTCCTTCTTCTCTAATTTATTCATTGTTCCCTGTTGGTTTCCTCTCACACACCCCTTTGCTCAATCTCTGCCCTCTTAGACTAATAGTCTTTCTGATTTCCATTTTCCCTTTGCAAGTAGCATAAGCCTTTTTCCTCACCTCTCTGCTCCACTGTCCCATCTACCTATCTCTTTAGTCGCTCTTTCATTCTCCTTATTCAGTCCTTCTCAATACATTTTCGTCTCCTCTGTGTTTCAGACACAACCAATATGACTTCCTAGTCCTCCCAGCTTCCTGCACCTCCCCACCTGGAACCAGCCATTTCAATGCCTTATTTGATGGCTTCAAAGTCTAGGACACTTGGGACCAACAGAAAACCCTTGCTGCGATGACTGGAGTAAGTTCCTCCGATGGGTGTCACACTCGTCTCTAGCAGCCAACGACACTAATTAGAAAAAGTTATTTTTCACTTTGCTGCAGCTAGGTTTGAACAGCCTCACCAGCTCTAGTGGGATGGCCTGTCAGTGGCTATCTCTCGAGCTCTGTGATTTTGTAGAGGAGTACTCCAAAAGTCCTTATTTGTTTAAGGAAAGGCATTGCTTAATACAAGATTCCCTGAACTGTTCGACATAGGCAAAATAACAATTCCTCACAATCCAAGAAAATGAAATGATTTTGGTAAAGTTTTCCTTGTCTTCTTGTTCAGGGTGAACATTGCACATAAAATTTCAGAGGAAATGGTTCAAGTCTGGTAGAATTGCTATAAACTGTCAAGACAGGTTTTTAACATCTGTAGCTCCTGAGGCTGTTAACAAAAAGGTGAAAACATCCTTACCCAAGCAGTAGTCACAGGATCTGACTTTCGAAACTTCAGTTTAACATTGTACAGACTTTTCACTGCCCTCTAATTGATATTCAGGGTAAAATTTTCTTCAGGAAATCTAGTCTTCATCCCTAATTTTCTGTAAAAATACTGATTTCTGTGGTGTGCACATATAGATATATAGCTATTCAGATTAATAACCAAATATTATTATTACAAAATGATTACTTGAGATTTTGCAAAGATTGAAGTAATTTCACTTTCCTATTTACAAATCTGGAAGGAGTCTTAAAATATGTTATAAACTATGTAAACAGGAACACTTTCCTGCACAATCATAAACTTGGACTTTTCCAAATGATTTAGAATGGTTTATTTCCCACGTTTGACAGAAAGCATTTGGTATAAAAGATCTTGGCCTTGAAAACATCTGTCACCTGCATAAAGCAACAGAAGTACTAATGAAACTCAGACAGTTATTAGAAAGTTTTCCTTGTTGTTTTAAAGTGAGGGTAAGGGAAGGAAAATTATATGAGGGGAAGAACAGAAAGAAGAGGCTAGGGGAACAAGCAGCAATAGGATTGGAAAACATCAGGTAGAGGCACAGAAAGGGTTAAAGTAGTATGAGTTGTAGTTGTTTTTCACAAGGAACCTGCCAAATCCCTTTTGGAACTCACTTTGAATACTTTTCAATACTGATGTTCTTCTATTTTTCTGCATGATTGATAAATGAATTGTTTGAGATTCTGTCACTTAGCCAAAGTTCAGGAGGATGAAAAAGCTTTGTCCCCAGAAAGCTAATCAAAGAAACGCTAAAGGCACAACCATGTGCTACAGTTGTTGCAGTAACTACACTTGATTATCTTTCTAAGAAAAAAAGATGAGGCAGGAGCCAGTGCAATGCCAGCCACACACCTAAACTGACCTGCCACCTTTGCAAGAAGGGGGAGCCACCCAGGCAGATGTTCATCCTGGCTACTTATTCAGTGAGCATTTCTGCAACTACAGTCTGAAATGTACTTCTCTCTATGTTATAAGCAGTGCTGTTGTGCTGATAGAAAATATTGTATAAATACTGTCTTGTTTTCAAAGAAACCCTCTACCTGGAATACTATATTCTACATGGGAAAACAGGCAGTTACCAGTACAAAAAAGCTTGGATTAGTTTGATTATTTGGATTTTGGAAGGAAAGGTTTTAATATAGAAGATTTAAGGAAAAATCTAAAGGAAGAGAATAAAACTAAAAAAAAAAAAGGGTGATTGAAGGTATTTCATGTACTACTTTAGCAGCTGAATGGAAAACTAGACACAGATTGAATTGGTATAGATAGGTCAGGCAAGAGTAGTTTTTGTATGGTATATATTCCTTGTTTTACTTTTTAAAGAATTAGGATGATCTGTGATCTTGTAGAAATAAAAAAAATCCTAACAAACCACAAAAAATCCCACAACAAAATTCAACTGAACTTCTAGCAGTTCACAAAAAGCAAATCCAATTTCTAAGGACACCTACACTTACTTAAGGAATGTTTAATATCAGTTATCATAAAGGCTTGGGAAAAACTTAAGTCTATTGAGCAGATGAAATCAGCCAGCTAGATGTGGTTACAATTCACATTGCTGGCTAAAGCTCCCAAAGGCAGTGAAGATATGAACTGTGCACTGAGCAAGGTGAGGAGCCATTCATAGTCCTCATCTGCTATCCTGTTTTGCAATATGCTTTCATATATTTCAATAGGTTTTATAAATTCCATAGCAGAGATGAATTTAACAGCAGAAATTATAACAGCAATGATTTATCCATATTGTCTGAATGCTTTTATGTTTTAATGTTTTGGCATAGAAAATAATTATGTGAAAGACTTAGTTTGTTGAACTTGTTTAGCTCTTATTCTGCATACCTTGAAGTACTACTTTTAAATATTGGATTATTACTTATAGACAACGCAGGTGCATACAAAACAAGATCTTGCTCACAGGCTTGATAAGATCTCATTATCATTGACTTCTTAATTCCAAATACATTAATATCGCTGTTTTTTCATCCATGCAGCTCACATATTATGCGTTCCTCCAAAACTTACAAGAACTGTTTAGAGTTTTCCCACTGATTTAACTAAGTTTTGCAACTATAAAAATAACTGTACGTGAAGCTCTAATTCCCAAACTTCCAGTGCAGGCAATATCCCTCAAAAATCTGATGTTAAGCAGCATCATATGCACACAGAAATCCCAAAAGGTTTAATGTAAAAGCAGGAAAAAGAACAAGCTGTTGTTTAATACAGAAGGTGTCAACTCCAACCTTATGCTCCTATTAGTGTAATGAAACACTGGATATTGTAAAGAGCAGCTATTTTCATCTACACAATTAATAAAACACTATTTTACTATTGACATTGTGGAACAGAAAGCAATTTATATTCTAATAATTAAAACTAAAGAAAATTATAGCTATTAGGAGCATTCAACATATAGATCAGTATCAGCACCTTCACAGGGACAATTTTATCAAGTCAAAAGCACCACTTACAAATAGGGCTCTCAAATGAAATGAAGAAACATTACTAAAATAAGCAAAATGTCCGGTGTAACTGCCACCACACTGAAGTCATTTGCGTCTGAAGGAAAACTAAAGATTGATTCAGTCTCCATTTTGCATGCTATGCTGCCTGTCATGCTGAAAATTCCTAACACCTGGACACGATCTGCCCTTTGAGAGCTACCAATTCTAGTAGCACTTACAAACTAGTATCTAGTATCATCTCAGGCTGCTGAACAGTGGATTTCATGGCAAATGAGATGAGTCAGTCATATATGTACCATCATAAAACATTTACAGCAAATATCGATTCAATGTTTTAATTGTTTCTTATTTTTTAATTTCAGCTCATAACTATCAATAGTAACTCTCAAGGCATTAAGTACAAAAATATCTGATCCTGACACGCAGCTAGTAATCTTGAGATACTGCATTGCACTTCAGTTCTATTGAAAAATAATCGTCATTAAATGTAAAATAACACTGAGATACCGTTTTTTAAAAAAAACACACTACTGAAGTTTATTAGCTATCTGCTTTGAAATGCTAAGAACAAGAAAGAAAGTCAGGTACACTTACCTTCGATACCAATAAGGAAGAACATATAGAAACAGCAGTTGGATGTCATATCTGTCCTTCAGCAATTCAATGAATAAAGTCAATTAATGTTGTCCCTTAAATTGCACCTCAGCCAGAGTGCTGCTTGTATGCTCTGCTTCTGACAGCCTTCAGCAGTGCATGAAGCAAGCTCCCTTCTCTCCCCTGCCTTCCTTCCCTGCTCTAGGTCTCCCTCTCTCCCCCGCCTCTGGCACACACGCACATGAAAATTTCCAGGATCACATTGGCTCCTCAGGCTCTCCTTTCTAGGATGGGGTCTGCTCTGCAGCAGGCAAAGGCTGTGCTGTGTGCATGGACATGGGTCTGCCCCAAGGAAAGCTGCTGCTGCTGCACGAAACACAGCCAGGTCCGAGGAATTGTCATCAATAATCTAATTTTTTTCCTACTTTTTTTTTTTTTTCCTGAAGTTGAAATGCTGCGTGATGTCTAAGAAGTACAGTTTTATTTAGTCAGATCTGTTTGAAACCTAATGTTTGTTATAGTTTAGATACAAACTGGAGGGTTTTCAGCGGAAGGGAAATTTATAAATACAGTCCCTTTGTAGCAATCCAGTCACCCACTGAAATACAGAAAAATGCACTATGTAATTTATTTCCAATACCAGCATGTCACTATTTTTACACATTAACCACTCTTCATGACTAGTGCTTAGGAAAACAATCTGAAAGAGCAAACAGGGGTGTTTAGAAACATATTCTTTATGAGAAAAAGATTTGTCATAGTTTTTTTTCTTATGTGAATAAGACATTCCTACCTGGCTCTTGATTTTACTGTCACCAGTAGATCATGGTATACACCACCACATACACAGTCACATGATTAAAACCTTTTTTATGATGTGAAAGCAAACATTCAGCAACCCAGCAAAATGTGCTTCAAAACGAATTGGTCAGTAGAGATGAACTCGAGATAAGGAGCTAAATTTTATATAGTCTTAAAAATTTGCAGATTTGTAAAATTGTTTTGTTTGGAGGTGTTTTTTCACAAAAAAACATGTTAGATTCCACAGTTTCCAGCATGTCAATGGTCAGGGAGCAGCTATGTCAGGTGCCTAAGGAAAAGAGCCTCTCAGACTAAGGAAATATGTGCATAGGTGAACACATCCACAAAATGGTGAATTTTGAGAACTGAAAAAATCTATATTGTAGTCAAAATCAAAGTCCACATTGTTGCTATGGCAAAGTTGTCTATAAAATAGATATTATGAACTGCCCATCTCTTGATTTCTACTATTAAAAACCACAAAATAGAGAGGGGGTTAAAAAAGAGTTCTAGTCTATGGAAGCCCTAAGAAGTATATTGCCACCTACTGTACCAGCACCAGTAATAGGCAATGTACAGACAAAAATGGATCCAATGCATTAGGGATACATAAAATATTTCTTTCATAGTTTTGAGTGTATCGTGTAAAATCACACTTGCCTCAAACAACTGTTTAAGAGTTAAGCTAACTCCTAAATACTCCATGGCTAATGCCTGAGCTGAAAAGCACTTCTAAGGTGAGAAAATAGAGGAAAAAATGGAACAAAGAAAATGAAAAATAAGGAAAATATCACATCAAGAAAAAGTAAAATAAAAGCTTACACTCTTCATTGCAGGATGAGACAGTATTTATGTTCTAAAGAAAGGTTTTTCTTTCTACATAATTTCCTCCATGGCTTTCTGCTTCTGATCTAGTCACACCTATTTGAGATGTGTAGGAACTACATGTGTGTTTGTAATAGATAATTTTTATCTGATCATAAATAAATAAAGCAAGCTGTTTCTTTAAAAAGCATTCTGACCCACTACAAAAGTTCAAGGTTTTCTACCTCACAGTAAACAGGGAAAACCCTCAAATGTGGTACACACCACTCGCATATATTTTCTGTAGCTCTGCCCCAGTGGGAGTTGTCACTTTTCAGCCTTTCTCTTTTTCAAGGACCTTTAGCAAGGATACTCATTAAAGGTAATTTTGCTGCAAACAAACACTGTCTCTATGGAAAATCCACTGAGATCTTCCCTCTAAATTTCTTATACATTCATAATAACACATAAAAAAGCAGCAGCAGTTTCCAGCTCATTCTCTCAGTATAATTATATTTAAACCAAGAAGCTAGAGTTACAAACATGTGCATTGCTGAACTGTGGAATGCAGAGCAGAGAAAGGAGGAGAGACTAGCTTTTGAAAAATAGTTTTGGCTTACCCTACTTGAATGCATTTTTACTTCTTATTAGAAGAAACATGTCTGTGTATTAGAAAGGCAATAAGTATTTCTGTCCTGACTAAAATACAAAAAGCTATGGCATGTTGGCTTTAGAACTCTCTTTTCAAGAAAGCAATAGGTCTTATATGCTAATTCCTTACATGGCAAAGAAATAACTTATCAGAATTGCATCTATGTTTCAAACAACTTCAAGAAGACACTCAGTTTCATTAGGATGGTCAGTATTTGCTTGTATTTCTATTTACAGCAATTTAAAATTGAAATTCAGCCTAAGGAGTATCTAAATGATAGGAACTTAAATGTCAGATCTTTGAGGGACACCTCTAAGAAATATTCAATATATATTGTGCCACCACACCACAAACTAACAGAATACATTAATGAACTCTTTCACTAAATCCAGTATTTGTTATTATACTAATGAGAAGAGTCACCTCATGTTTCTATTGCAAAGTATTCAAAATCAAATTGAGCAATCAGGGCTTACTAATTATTAGGCACTTTTGATAAGTCCTGGTGTAAGTTCTAGAAACTTGTAGTCCTTTTTTCTACAGTTTACATGAGTTGCTATGTAGAAGGAAATACATAGAAGTAAATAAATCATAGTTGCATACATCACCATTGTGAGTGCCAGTATTAGAAATAAAAGTACACTAAACTGCAAATCTGATACTGTAGAAATAAGTAAGAATTCCTTTTCAGCTTGAAGAAAAAGATTTATTTATCCATTGGCTGCAGCTACTACCTTGAAGGTTAACAGACATTGTCAAGAGTTGGACTTGGTGATCCTTGTGGATCCCTTCCAACTCAGAATACTCTGTGATTTACCTCTGTACATCAAATTCTTACTCAGTGCTGCAGTTACAAAGGATAAGCTTCAAGCAGATGCAGTATAGATAGAAAAGTTGTATCTCTAAGTTTTAGTCTACATGGGACAGACAGATGCATACAAACTTTATCTGTTACCATGCTTTTCCAACTACTGAGTAGTATGGGTCTCAGATATACTTCCACTGTTTCCTAGTGTCGCAATTTTCTTTGGTTAAATTAAGAATAATTTCAAGGATGTTTTATGGTATGCATCAAATCAAAGACCCAAATGTCAACGGTGGTTTTCTACTGATGAGAAAAGCAAATTTTCAGCTGAAAATACAGACCAGACTGTGAGCTGGTTTGCTGTTCTAGTGATACAAAAGAAGTTCAGGATGTAGGACTGAAAGTAAACTGGGCCCTTTCTGCCATCCACAGTCATGAAGGTTGTATAGTTCATATTTAGAAATAATACCCCAAGAAGTGAATCTCTTGATTTCTTATCCATTTGATGACCAAATTCTAGGTTTTGGTTTATAGCTATGTGAAAAATTAATGTACAGATAAGGCTTCAGAACACAACATTTAAAATCCAAATCCTTCATTAGGTACATCAGTCCTACAATCCAAAAAATTTAGCTGTGCAAATGAATGTAATTGGCTTGATTATATTTAATTTACACTGCTTTCCAAGCTCTGTCAGTATGCTTCGCAAACAGTGCAACATATTTTACAGGACAACTTTTATCTTCAGAGGATATATTATTTATTTAACATGTTCATCTAGGCTCCCTGACTTCAGAGCAAAGCAAACTAAAGATGTCTTAAGAGAAGTACAAGAATGTCTAAGCACAGAAAGATAAGAAAAAATCCAATTTACAACAGCTCTTTCCAAACATTAAGCTTTACTGCAGTCCATCTCTCTCTCCCTCTCTATTATACTTTTACCTCAAGCAGTACTGTAAAGATGTGATAACTTTTGATAAAGAGTACTCTTCCCTGTTTCACATTTGCAGAGATTTAGTAGGATCTGAAAACCTGAAGGGCCTGGGACAGCCAACCTAATGGACTAGGCTAACTGTACAGGTACCTGTGCTGTAGTGCCTTCTGACTTCTCACTCCCCTCTCCGGACCCTTTTTATTCACACAACTGAAGCTGAGCTGGGATTACTGGCATTTGGAGAAAGGGAAGAGACTTTCATCTGTTGGAAAAACCACCTGAGCTAGATGTTTTTTCCTGAAGGGCTTTATTACAAGGACAGTACAGATTTTTTTTTTTTCCACTACATATGCATATTCACCAAGAGTCTCAAAACAGAAACCAGTTCTGCCCAACCTTATTTTAAGCGGAAGCAATTGTATAAAATTTGGCTCTGGTGACAGCTGCAGAGTGACCATAACTCCATTGATAGGTCTTAGGCTGTAGCTACAGAGGGGAACACGGACAGTGAGTTTCACTTTTCTGGAGAAAAAAGGCAGACAGAAGAGGAGGGATTCATGGATAACTATTTGTCCCTTACACTTTCGTGGTTTTTTGTCATTTGTGGTTGCTAGATGCTAGCTTCACTGTAGATGGTGGTGTATAAGCAGCAGTATCTAGCTGGCTCTGAGCTCATTGAAATGCTTTCCTTCCTGTAAGAGGTACTGTCTGCTGCTGGGTGCTTTGGTGATCCTATTCAGCTACCCTTCTAGAGCTGGTGTGGAGGAAGGCCAGAGTCAGAGCAAATTTGCTCATCACCTCCCTCACTTTCCACAGTTTTCTCCAGCTGTTTGTTCCAGCTTGGTGTTTTGACTAAATCAAATAAAATCTCATCAGTGTGCCTGACTCAAAGCTGCTGCTGGAATGTAGAAAGTACATTTCTTTCAAAATAACCAAACATATAAGCTTTGCTTATAATATCTTCTCCTAATCAGCCATTTCCAGTCTTTTGACTGATTAAAGATTGTAACAGTGACCGTGTATGATTAGACGCATGATGTTAATTGCTTTGGTAAGTTATATCATTTGTGAATGTCATAGGAACTGTATATGACATCTTGCTTTTCCAGTGTGACTCTTTTTTCCAAGTTATCGCTGTCTGCAGTATTTGGGAGACTGCAATATTTTTTTTTACAGCACCTAAACTTCTAGAAGAAAAGGCAGACCTCCCAGATATTAATAGCTGAATATACAACATCAGAAGTTCATTAAATGTTCACTAGCAATTAATTTACGTATTTGAACATGAGATGGTACCAAACATATGAATATTGACAATTATTGATATAATGTACTCTAAAAAGATGCAGGTTTGAGGATGAAAGGTGTTTTAGTACCTCAGTGTTGGGGTTTTGGGAGGGGGGTGCTGGGTGGTCTTGGAGGGAGCGGGGAGGAAAGGGCTGCTTCGTTTTAAACTGCGCACTGGTTCCTGGTTCTGTAAATCCTGTTTTTTTCCCTTAAAAGCTCAGGCTCTTCACCCCCCTTTTTGCCCCCGGGCTGGGGCGAGGGGGCTGAGGCAGCCTCATGTATTTTGCCTGGTTTCTCTCCCCTCCTGCTTGGTTTCTTGCTCGGGGGAGGCAGCGGGGGTCACCTTAGCTGTCCCCCACAGTTTTTCTTAGCAGGAACTCAATGGGAATTTGGGGCAGCGGTGAAGACATGGGTTCCCTTCATGGTGGCTGTGGGTGGGAGGCACTGGCTGAAGGCGGCTGTCTGCAAGCTCCAGTTGCGGCACCGGGGCTCGGGTGGGTGCTGCTGCGGCTGCTGCTGCTGCTGCTGCATGCACACCTTCCCAGTAGCGGTTCTCGGCAGTGGCAGCTGTGCTGCTGTGGGATTGGGTCCCTTGATGGTGCAGAGCGTGCCCAGGGTGCAGTAGCGGCGCTGGAGGAGAGATGGGGGGCAGCGCTGCTCCCTGTTCCCCTCCAGGCGGCGGCCGGCTCCGGTCCCTGGTGCCTGCGGTGGGCTCTAGCGGTGGCAAGGGCATCTGCTGGGGGT
>VXBA01001963.1:0-28869 GCA_013399895.1 Serilophus lunatus | reverse complement strand
GCCCGCGGCTGGTAAAAACATGGCGCTGGCAAGTGGCAGGCTCGCGGTTTTTGGTGAGAACGCCATTTTGCCGGAACCAAAGATTTCGAAAGAGGGGTGGAGCCCAGACCGCTGGCCAATCCGAAGAGGCGAAGCCAGGAGGAAGACAGCGAGATTTGCGCGGGACTTGGAGGCCTTAAAAAGCCTGAAAACGGAAGCCCTCTCTCTCTTCGGCTTCCTGCAAGCTGTGGAGAAGCAGCATGGCCCCTCTTCTCCTGACTCCCAGGCCCCGCGGCTTGACTCAGCCCACCTCCATCGGCGCCAGAGCCAAGCCAGCACAACCGCAAGTGTTTTTTCAGAGACTTCAAGGGCTGGGAGTGACTACCACCAGAGAGAGAGAGAGGAGAGGAGCGGCTTTCCCTTCCCCCTGCTTTTCCTAGGCCAGCCTGCTTGGCCTTTGAAAAGCAGTTTGTTTATTCCCTTTTTCCCTTTTCCTTTTTTTTGTGTAACTCTTTGTCGGGTGTAATTTCTGTATTAAATCTGGGATTCCCTTAAATTGTTTTCTTTTCTTTGGTTGAGCCCCAGGCGAGTAAACTGTTTCCCTGTTGTTCAATTCTGTTCAGTCTTCTCATCACTGTTAAGCGTGCCCCTAGTGAAAAAAAAACCAGTGGTCCTAAAACACCACACTTAGCTATGAGAACCTTTGTGTTCGAGAATTAGCAAAGACAACTTTAATGTCAGAGAGAAATAGATGTGTGCTAGAAGAATGTCAGTACATTTGGACTGTCTATCACTTGAATTAAGAAATTACCTCAATAGACTCCAAGAGCCTCCTGCAGTCTGCTTACTCATCCATGCCTTTACATGTGAAACTGCAATGTTCCCACAAGAAAAAAACCTGAATTGAGGTAGTATTTAGTCTAGATTCCAGAAAAGGAATAGTCAAATAGACATGTAGGATAAACACATGCTAAAGTGAACAAAAACAACATCAAAAAAGAATAAAAAGAACATCCTCCAAAACTTGTAAGGAGAGAGGAGGAAGAGGACAAGAGTTACAGTATGAGGAAGCATGCCTTATTAAAAGGCAAATATATAAGAAGACACCATCAAAAGTGAGAATCACTGTAATGAAGAATGCATTTGAAACATTATTTGTAGGACTATCCATACCTACACTTTGCCACTGTGCTGTTGTGAAAAAAATAAACTCTGTAAAATGAACTCACATTTGTAAAGTAGGTATGGTTTCCAATCCAGTAGATCTTATATAATGCCTTAATTTACCATTCCAACTTTGCATTTCTGCAACAGCCTACAAAAAACAGAAGAGGGAGAGCAGAAGGGAGCTGTGAAATTCAGAACTCCCAAGGTTGTTGCCATATAATCATAAGTGACCATTAATATAACATTCTCCTAATGTTGGTAAATATTCTGGACCTAAATTCACTGGGGCTATGAGTTCATTGTTTGAGGTGCTATTTAGAGTGTTCTGTTACACAGATACACATTTGATGCAATCAGCAAATAAGTATCAAACTTATCTGTGTCAAATACTTCAGCTTTTATGCTTTTGAGAAGCATAAAATAAAAATTACTTGACAGAGCTAGATAAGATGTTTGTTTTGGGACAGCTGATAGACCGTGGTGAAGGAGCTTATATTAGCAGAGGCTTTTTTATTCAGGTGATCTTTTCTTCCTTTCCTTCAACTAATTTGTACTTGAAAAAAAAATTAATATTTTTATGAACAGCTTGAACCAAAAAGAAAAATTAATTTCAATATTAATCAAACAGTTCTAAATCACTGGGACTGACACAAGTGGAGAAAACATTTTCAAAGTAACCATGCAGAATGCATGGATAAGGCTCAGGAAGCTATAATCTCAATTTTTTTTCTTTTTTTTTTTTTTTTTTTCTGATTTTATTTTGAATATAGCTGAAACTTCCAGGTTTGTAAGACTGAGTAATAGCTTTACATTTCAAGTAAAAAGGTTTGGTATTTTTCTCAAGTCTCTGGTTGACTAACAGTATAAAAACAATTTTTCCTCTTGATGGTATTTATTTCCAATTGTCTTGACTTTTCTAATACCATTAAGAATATAAAGTATTATCTTAATGAAAAGCAAGATAACTTTAAAGAATGCATTTAGCCAGTTTTTGTATTTTAACCTAGGATAAGTTCTATGTTAATTTTAGAAAATATCCTTGTGGTAGGGGTAATAAGACAAAAATTCTAGACAAGGGCTTGAACAAGTAGAATTTTAGTGGCATGCTGCATTTTGTGCTCTCATTTTGCCTCATTTTGTTCAGGATGAAGCTTCAGAAAAAGAAACAGTTCATTATGTTACCATTGATCCCCTGTGTATTCCCTCTGAGATGTTAGAGCATTGAATGAAATCTGCAGCTGGCCCCAAAGCCGAAAAAGCCAAAAAGCCCTAAATGCTGGTCTGTGACATGAAAGGAGGCAATATAATCAGCACTGGTTGGTGCTGACACATGCTTATGTCAAAGCAAACAGCAGGGGCCATCACTATGTTTTGCAGAGTCTGACTCTATTTTGTTCTACAGGTGTGCTCTGAAATTAAGTCTACAGAGGGCTCTGGTAGATGAATACGTAGTTTCTGGATTTTGTTGAAGTAAAATGAAATGAAACTTGCAGATGCTTTAACCTGCAGATAATAAACTGTGACTCCAGTGGCCTGTAAGGAGTAATTTAGCAATGAATTTTACTTGTACTGCTGCTATGTAATTTTAAACAGCTGATGCTCTTTTAGCTTCAGCTTTTATTGCTTGCTTAAAAGATGTGGCACACATCTACAGGTTTAGATCTCACAAAATTTAATGTACATATTTTGATTACCTACATTTCTACCCATCAGCTTTAATCTTCAGGTCTCTGAGGAAAGAGATTAACAGTTATTATTTCTTTTCTGACTTTGTAATTGCCCCAAATTTTAAAACAAATAAATAGGAACTGATGGGTAGAAAGAACAATTATTATGTATTGTATTGTATAGATGATTTATCCAGGCATCATTTAATGCCTAGTAGTGTTTGCTTCCTCTAGGTCTGGACTTCTCTATCAATATATAAAGCCACTGAATTTTTTATTATAAAAGATGAATTCATAACTGTGTGCTGAAGTAGTTTTAGCTCAAATAGTTGCATTCCAATAATATAGAGTATAATCCAAAACCTTAAAGCAGAAGTTATTCATTGTAGAGACCATCCACACTGAGCACAGCTAGAGGTACTCTGGTGTTTTTGAAAAAATATTTGCAACATGAAATCTAAAAATATGATGGGTATCCATGCAAACATCTACCTGGTTTTAAAATCAGATAGCTAGATTTTAATACTACTCCAAACAACAACAGTTACACTTTGAACTGTAAAACTAGTGAAGATTTGGGGATGTTTTCCTACAGCACAACAATACTTATCCTGGCTAATGCAAAGCTGGCTTACATGAGTCTGTGCAGCTTACAGCAGCACCTTCAGCTCCCACATAGGCCACTGTCTCCATTAACACATTTTCTCACTGCTGATGCTACCTGCCCGCAGACACTGAAAAACTACTGTGCCCACATTTTTGCCACTACAAATGTGGACATTATGAAATGCTTAGGAGAATGCAGTGCCTAATGGACCACTCTGTCCCAGGACAGAAGCGAGTGATGCTGAATCTCTTTTGAAATAGTTTTTCCTCACATCAAACTGTGCTTTCTCTTGAAACACCACTAGGCAAAAAGCGCATGCGTTTTTACACCTTTCTCTAACCACTCACTAGCCCGAGGCATAATAAAGTAAAACTCAAACCCCTCTATATTCCAAACCTTGCAGGACTGAGTTTTTGAGACCAGGACCTCTGCATCAGGGAGAAGGATTTACTGCTTTACATCAGGACATGGATGGAAAGGTGTGATTACTCCTGGGATTGCCCTTGATATGGGGATGCCAGGACCTCAATTCTTCCCCTCCAGTGAAATCCAGCTGTCCCTCAGGGCGGCTGTCTGTGACCTTGAGCAGCTTCTTACACTGTAATGGTTCACAGCCAGCAATTTCTTGCCTTGTATTCAGCAGTTTTGTGTGCTATCGTCTATTCATATGGCCTTGTCAAGGGCCTGGGCATTTGCTTTCAGCCCAAACATTTTGTCCAGCAGACATTCCACTTGCTGTGCAGCCTGACAGTGTTTGCAGTCCAAAGGGGATGAGGTAACATCAAGAATACAAAGGGTAAGTGCTCCCCAGAAAGTCAAGGTAGGATCATGTACCTTAACATGCCTCATATACCAGTTCTGGATGCTGGGGAACAGGAGGACAATTAATTATTATTTTATTTTAATTATTGTAAGTTATTTTAATTAATGTTGGAATGATTTTATTTTTCAGCACAGAGTAATCCTTTTCTGAGATATCTTCAAATGTTGCACTAATAATCCAATTCATGATCTGATTGTAGGAATGATAGCAACACTTGTAACTGCGCCTCTACAAAGGAAAGGATTTTCTTTGCTGCTCATAATAACATATCCATCCTGAAGCTGGGGATGTGACTTAAGTTCACTCATTCTGCAGCCTCATGGTGCTTAAAACTTAGCTTAAGGCACTATTTTTTTTAATGTTCTGGTGTTTTATACCCATATTACTGTCTGGCTCACACTTGTAATTCCTTTTGAACATTGATTTTAGAAATATTTACCTATCCCCTAAGTATACAACTTTAGAAATACTTTCCTCTTACAGAAGCATCTTAAAGGTAAATACACTCAGATAAGGAAATTATAGTATTTTTATCAATATTAACGTTGGTAAATGGAAACTAAGTATTAAATCATCAAAATTCTTATAAATGACTGAGGGACTAGATTGAATACCATGGAACTTATTTTCTAAAGTTCTTCCTGGTAACCTGCATATTCTAGGAAACTGCTAGAATTTTGTGTGTGTAGAAAAGGTAGCCACCAGGGAAGAGAAATTCGGCAGACTTTTTGCTGTTATTCTCAAGTTTTAAAATCTGCTTATATGAATGGAAGGTTCAAAATATTATATGACCTATCTGCTCTCTCAGTTTCTGTGGAATCTCTTTCACTGACAAACGTTGGAGGTCAAATCATTTTAGGAGACATCTCATTATGAAGCAAGATATAAGTCTAAGTAATTTTTACCAAAAGAACTCAAGACACAAGATTTTTCTCAGAGACTTTCTTCATGGTTGGATCATGAAAAGTCATTGAGACAGGCTATTCTCAAAAATATCTTATTTTTTTTTCTTTAAAAGAATTTTGTGCTTCTTTCTGCATAAGATTCCCATTTCGGTCAGTTCAGATGGTTTTAGCTGTGTATATTATTGCAAGCACTTTAAAAATGTTGCATTTCTGCTGCAATGATGCACACTTTTTTCCTTTGGGGCAAGTTCTCCTCTGCTGTTTATTTCCTCATGAAGTGGAATAAAAAATATCACAAAACCCTTTGACAAGCTGCCATCTTTAGGCAGTCGTTATTCCCTGCATGCTTATTACATATACACAATTGTTATTGCTTCTTTAATTGTAATTTAACAAACCACAAAATAGCCTGAAACTTTTGAAATGTTTGGAGAAAATACAGCTGCAGGAAAGCTTTGCCTTGAAAAGCTGGTGCAGTACAAAAAAAAAAAAAAGTTTAAAAAGATAAAAAATAGCAGGCTTTAAAAAGCAGACTTCATAAATCAGAGATTTCATAGGTGAACTCTTCTGGGATACTGATCTAAAAAAAACCCCTAAAGAAATCTGGCAGCTCTTTAGACATGCAGTATATTTAGAATAAAAGTGTAAACGATACTATTCTGGGAGGAAGAAAGGCAGAGTAACGAAAAAATCAGAGAGGTTTAATCAGTACTTTTTGTTCTCTAGTGCGGGAATGGACTGTACTGGAAATCCAGATGAAATCACATTGCTAAGATGAGTACAAAGGTATAGATCAGACATGCTGGCCAAAATCGAATAACCAAGGAACAAAAATGAGGTGCAACTAGCAGGGAACATCAAGAGGAACAAGAAATTGTTGGATATATAATTTATAAAGAAAGGACGGTGTTGGAACTGTGCTTGCCTTTAAATGTCTTGTGAAACCTCTTTAGTGTAATTGCATTTAAGAGTGTTTAATGTTCTTTATTTGGATGTTTTCACTCAAAAGTTCAAGGTCATCAAGCTGGCACACACAAGAGCAACCAAAAGGGACAAGAAGGTAAAGAACATTTTGGGATACATGTAAACAAATCTAACATCTTCTTACTGCCTTGGCCCAATGATGGGTCGCTAAGTTAATTAGAGAATTTAATGATTATCTTTGCAAATGGTCAAATGCATGAATACTTGACCTACTTTCCTGACAGTTTACATTAATTTAAATTTTTGGAAGAGGCAGTTAAAAGCTAGGAAAATATGCTCAAAATGTGCTAAAAAAATTAAGTAAGACTTTAGTAAGTAATTTTCTCTCCTTTCTCAAAATAGAGATCAAAAGGTAACTTGATTATAGTATTTAAGAACTTCCCTGCAGAATTACTTTTGCTGGGTACTAATGTAATATGAAACTGCAGTTAAGAGCTGAAAGCCAGACAAGGACAAACAAGAAATAATGCATGGCCGTCTAACAGTAGACATAGTTAATCAGTAGAATAAATGACCAATGGAAGCACTATATAAACTATGCTTTTGTCAACAGACATATACTTGGGCTCATTTTGTGGAAATTTCTGGAGAATATGTGTGCTGTAGTCCCTCTCCCCTACAGCTACCGCCTGTGGATTTAAAACCTTTGAAATTCTTCTCATTTATCCACACGGCTGAAAATAACATAAATACACTTTCTATTTGGAACCATGGTGGCACACAGGAGCCCTAGATTACATCTTGGAGTAGAGAATATACATTTATTACTCATTGCCTGATCAGAATGTGATGACTCTCCAGCTAAGGCACAGGTACTTTATTGGAATTATAATGAGTTTATAAAAGCCAAGTACACATACATAGTTTGTGGCATGGCAAATACTGTAATGTAAAATCACATTCATCCACAAGTGCTGTGTAGATGTTGCTGAGAATTTTTAAAAATTCTGCTCCTTTTTTGTTTTTTTTTTTTTTTAAAGAATGTAAATATCTGAATGTTCTCCCCAAAATTCCATGTTTTTCAGAGTGGAATTTTAAAGTCCTTTTCATCAAAATCTAACTCAACATATGAAACTGCAAGTTTCATAGGACAAGAAGTTAGTTTAGTACAGTCCACATAGCAGCTTTGTGGGTATTGCTACTCAATAGTTCAAAAGAATTGTCAATTAAAAGTGTGAACAAGAGATGAAGAAAAGATAGGGGCATCTTCAGGTGTGAATGTGTAATATATTTGGAACCAGCAGGCAAGGCTGGTGTAAAAATAGAACAAACAACTTTAATCGAGTCACAATAGAGCTCCTGAAAGTTTGCTTTAAGGAGAATTTACCATGATAAGAGATCTGACAAGACCACTGAAGCAGCAAGAAGTTTCTTTTCCCTTGTATTTGCCTCAAAGACTTAGGTACAAAGGTTGGGCTATGTATGACAGCATGATGAAGCGGTTACAGAGCACTAATAGAGGCAAAGCTGCGGGCTTCAAGGGAGTGGTTCCTGCCCTTGGAAACAATCAATGAACCGTGTTTATTTCAGCAAAGCTCCTGCATACTGCAGCTTTTCCTCAGATGAACAAGGGTCAGTGGTCAGACCAGTCAGGCTTTGTTTTTCCTTTTCATCAGAAGTTCTTGACAATAAGACCAAAAGAAGCCCAAGAATCAAGTAGTACTTATTTAACTAGTTTTTTTGCCCCAACTTTGGCAGGCACTATTTGCAGAATATTTAGTAAGTTGGCAAGGCAATTATTACTTGAACACCATACTAATAATGGTGAGCAGGTTTGAAAAACTTTTATACAGACAGAGAAATGAATTTATTTGTCTTTGGTGCTGTACAAAAACCTTTATAAATGCTTAACAGCCTGTAAGAGATATCGCAGACTTCTATTGCAGAGGAGCGGTGCACTACTCTATCTCTGTCCAAATGATAGGTATTCTCTTGGGACACAGATAGATCAAGCACTATATATAGAAAAAACAAGTAATTTCCTGTCAGCTTCATATTTTAATTTTGTTCCACTTCTGTATATAGTTTAAAAAACCCAGCAAATTTCAGAGGTTATAAATGTGCTTTTCATACATCCATATATTGGTAAATAGAATATTTGAATAAAATTCTGTGCTAGTAGCAACCTTTCTTTCCATTTATTTGAAAGCTGCAGTTTTGTCAAAACACTGCATTAAACTAATAAGCAGTTTCAAACGATCAATGCAGGCCAATTAAATGTGATTCTACATTTCTAGACAACAAGCAGAGAGTTACATTCAAATTGAAATTTTATTCAGCAAAAATATAAGCCCCTCTTCCACGCGGCCTATAAAATTTACTGGGTACAATATGCCCCATGCAGATTGGCAGTTCCCTCTCTGTAGGGGCACAAAAATTACAATCAGCAGGCACTTTAAAAGCTCTGAAGTGTGTTAGTACAATGTACTTTGCCATGGTTCAAGATCGGCAAAATGGCACATGACATAGCAGCTGATCATTGAGAATCTCCCCAGGTGGCATGGCCATAATGTTCTGCATAACCCTTTTCCTTTGCCACCCTGAGACTCGCTTATGATGAAACAAGGACACTGTGAAAGATTCAGTTTGCCACAGGCATACATAAAACATCTACCATTACTAGTTTGCTTCACGTCCTCAGATTCCTACTGTTGTGTGCTGTCCAGTGGCTTTCACGAGTGCATGAACTTTCCATGGCATCTGCATGGAGTGCCTCTTGCAGTCACTGCATTTGTTGGTCCCATTAGAGGGGCACTGACTCAGTTAATGTGTGCCATCTCAAACAGATTCAGGTCTTCCCCCTCACAGTTGGAGTGTAAATACAATTGCAGGCAGTGCAATGGGCCTGGGCACACTTCTGAGACCGCTAAGCCTCATGTGGTTTCCTAATTGAGTATATATTGTGGGCCATAGATGGTGAATAAGTGTTCCTAATTTGCAAAATGATACAAGAGCCTGTCCTGACAAAGAAATGCCAGTTTATGCACGGAGCTAAAGTAGTATCATTCCCTCATATGTTTAACATCGGCATCCTTGCTGTCTGCTCTGTTGGTTTATTCACCAAACAGCAGTCATAAACAGCTAGGCTGTTCTCCTGCAGCACTTCTAAAGAGACCTCAGGCTCTGACATAAAAGTCTTTACACATACAGTGCCAATGAAGCTCATATATGATTTTGCCATAGTTTCTTTGACTAAGGCCATCAGGGGAAGCTCAGTTGTCCTGTAATGATCTGGAGAGCAATACACAGAAGGGCTCCTATCAGAAATGCAGAAACTAAAGGTGAAACTGAGTCATATATAATCCTGACTGAGCTCTAAATTGGAACTTTCCCCAAAAAGGTATTGGACCAATTTAGAGGTTTTATCCAAAGAATTCATTTTGGCAATAAACAGCTAAGCCAGAAAGTATGGTAAGCACGATTCCTAGAATCCCTGGTTACTCGTAAACAATTAGAAGACTATTTCTTTGTACTGGCTTGTATCAATAGCTCTTTATTTTTTAAAAAAACCCAGCAAATTAATGAAGCAGAGAAAGTTAATGAATATGTTCCAGGCTTAGACACCTAATCTAGATATCTGTAGTAGGAACCTCATGTTCCTATGTTTCGATTGGAATTCAAAAGGATTACTCTAAATTTCTTCATATATTTTTACTCGTATTCATCAAATACTCTTTCTAAAATCACTCCTTTAAGTCTGCCAGACTGCTTTCAATTTGGCTCGAGTTAATCTGTTTGATGAAAGCAATTATCCAGGCATTCCTATGATGTTTGTTCCTTTTTTTCTTCTCCCCACCTATGGCCTCCTTTACTACATGCCAGATGTATTTTCCTGAATTGCTTTTTAGAAAGTACTGCAATTTTCTTGTATTGGAAACTATACAAGCCCTTATGCAGAACTACCTTTAATTAAGCATATTGCTTAAAAAAGATAAACCAAGTGAATTTTGAACTTCTTTTCTAAATATACATTCTGTAGTATAACTTAAGTTTAGATTTTAAAATATTTGAGAGCACCTAATTATTTTAATAGCAAGTAGCAAAAAAATGTAAGAACAACAATGCTCTGGTTTATATTTTCTTTTTAAGAATAATTGGTTTTGGGGGGCTTATAAATTCACCTGCTTCAAACCGAATCCTTTTCTGATCGCACCTGTGCTTTCATTCTTTCAGTGAGAAAGTCTGCAGCAAGTACATTTAAAGAAAAGCATAAGCAGTATTCACGTTTATACAGTTCATTTAAGTCTCTGCACTTTGATAAAACCAGCATGTAACTTTTATTTTAAGTTGTTCTTCAGAATTGTTTGTATTCCAAATATCTGATTCTTGTTTAGACTCTGTGGCAGTAAAGAGAGAGAAACATGTTTGTTTACCCTGAAACTGTAGCTTTACATGATATGTGGGATTGCGTGCAATCATATTTTCATGTTGTGTAGGCACTTCTCTCACTGGAAACAGAAGTAGCATAGCCTCCCAGGAAGATGCTCCCACTTTGGGTGTCCTCTCCAGTGCAACACATGTCCTTGCACTGTACTTTTCTCACAATAACCGCACAGTCTCTGGCAGGGCCCATTCAGAGCAGGTGCAGGTGTTTTATATTAGTTTGCTGCTCAGTTCCTTCTTGGCTCTGTCTATGTAAACTAAGTATGAAAAAACGGGGAAAAAGAAGAGGGATTCTCACACTAGTGGCAATAATTTCTCATAAGGACACAGCACGGTGATTTGCTATAAGTCCCCTGGAGATTCTGGAGATTTGGCTTCTGGGTTTTTTTGTTCGTTCTTTTTCTTTTTTGTTTTTACAAGGGATCAATGAAGATTATATCTTGTGCAATACCTTCCCTTATACAATTATGACTTTGATCCTGCAATCAGATTTGGCAGCATGAAATTCCAGCTAGCACACAGTTGGGCAGCAATACAAAACTGCAGAACTGGAAAATAGATTTGTTTTGGACTCTTCTTTAAAAACAGCACAGCATTCTCCTGTACAGATGTTTTCCTCAGCCAATTCATTCTAAGACTGAAGAAAAGCCATCAAGTCATCAAGAAAAGTCACTATGTTGTCTGTCTTTACCAGTGCTGACTGTCCAGCATACTGAGAGATGGACAATCAGTGTTTATTGATCCATTCATCATTCTTCCAGCTTTAATTGACTAAGACTTCAATAACTAAATTTATTTTCATTCTGGCAGAGATGTGAAATACTTTAGTTTCGGTCTTTTTTTTTTTTTTTTTTGCTTTCTTTTCAGAATGTAACCTTCCAATACTAAAAGCAGTTAACGAAATTCCCTTTAGTTTCATATTCTTTTAAAATATTACAAAATAATAATAATCCTAAGGAAGCAGAAAAAGACTCCTTGGTAAAGGGATTTTGGAGATCAGTTTTATGAGCTCAGAAAACATGGATTTTTACTGTGTTATTCCAACAAAAATAGCAACTATGCTATGATGTGTAAGACTAATTAAAAATAATGTCCTATGCTTCTTACTGAGATTTTTTTCTATTTTTATTAGCATCACAAGAAAGAAATGGTGCTGTTATTCCTTTTTTCTTTTATTGTTACTTATATCTGTATTTTCTGCAGAATCTTCTTAATTAATACACTCTTTTCTTATCTCTGCATATTCTATAGATGTTTTTATTGATCAAAAATCAGCCCACTATGCCTCAGTCTTAATAGCTTTGATTCAAATCCTTTACTGTGGTCCAGCTGCTGGGTTTAGTCATAGTAGCTTCAACTGGACCCCCAGACTACTCTGTTCATCTTAAAGAAAGTGAGGGGAAAAAAAGCAAGCACTTTAAGATTCTTTCAGGATTTTTGCATTTGTCTGCTTAGAATCTTCCTGTACTCGTGCTGTTTTTAATAGAAAGTTACAAAATATTTACTTGTTTCATAAATACAGAATACCATGTGCCTCAGCCTGTTATGACAATGAAACTGCTGACAATATGGTTTATGAAAAACCATGCTAAACTGGTAACAGTAAAGAGATTCAACATTGCATGCTAAATGCATTAACTCTTAAAATGTAGGCGAATTAATTTTCACAAGATAAATTCATATATATATCTACCTCACACTAATAAATAAATATTCTGAGGAAAATATAATTTGATACAATTTATCGTCCAAATGAATGGAAAACATTTTTTCCTAGTTTTACTTGAATTTGACAGATAATCCTATTCCTTCTCCAGTCCTAAAATTAGTCCTAAAATTTTCAATTCTTGTGGTAAGATAGCATGGGTATTAAAACCTTTATCTCTTCTTTCTTTGACAATTTTGAGTAATACTCCATGTCATTGCACTAACAATATTTTTTTAGTTTGGGCAGTGAGGTTAATGTCTAGGAAGAAGACACCTACACTAAGAGCTGTTTACATATTTTCATCATTATTGATACCTAAAAAAAGACAGTATTCCCGTGCTTAGTTAAAAGCGTATGCCAAATAGCACCAACAAATTCTTGCCTTGACATGGAAGTGATGTGACCTCAGACCACAGAGGAAGTATGAAACAAAGGGTACAAAATCTTAAATTCTTGTGGGATTTCAATACAAAGTTGAAGTGGCATTAAAAAGCAAAGCCTTTTAAAGTTACTTTTTACACAGTTTGCATACCTTGACATGTAAAGCCATTGGAGAAGAACTTTTGCAGGGAAAAGACTGAAGGAAACATTTTCTGATCAGTATTTCCTTCATTGGGCCCTGGAATTTATTGAAATAATGTTTCCCTTTTATTTTCTGGACAACTGTTTCTTTGAGCCATCATTGGTGTTGTTCATACGATTTCGTGGCTGTCTCTCACTTTCAGATCTTCAATAAGTGTTTCATACACAATGTCTGACATCAGAATGTACTTTAAAAGAGAGCAACTCCTGGTAAAAGAGATAATTAAAATTAAAGATCATGAACTAGGAATATTGAGCATCTGATAATTGCACTCTTTGTCTGATATTGTTAAATCTAAAATAGTTACGTTAATTTTGAATAACTTTCCTTTGACTGATATGTAAATAATGGTTGTTGCTTTGGAAATTGTTTAATTTTGCTTCTAGTAGATAGCTCCTGATATTACCTAATATTTTATGTAGGTATGCAAGTACATCCTCAAGCAGTCTTTGTTCTTGTAACATTTTTCAGCTACAACAGGCTGAATGGAGAGTACTGACGTGGGTCCTTAGTAAAATTGCGTTTGTTGCACTCATGATGGCAAGCAGCAGCTGTTTCTGATGAAGTTAAGAAAATCAATCTACCACTCTACTCCCTAAAACCTTCCATGACCTGCACAGAGGGAGAACAGGAGGCAACATGCATTTGTCAGAACAGCCGCTGGAATCAGAGAACAAAAATACCAGCCTCAAAGCCTTGTGCTTATGGTTGATGGCCACACCAACTGTTTTTCTGCTGTTTGCTCAGGGAAATAGAAATTCAAGCTCTGTTTCAGAATCCCGTTCACAGTTACTCAAAGATTTACATTTTGCTAGACAAATGTAGATAATGTAGAACATAAATGCTCCTGGGTATCCAAGGCAAACAAACACATAATATAGTTTCTTTGTAAGAGATCAGTTGTATACATTTTCCACAGGAGTACTTTGTCACACACACCTATACAATGGCACAGACAGGTATCTGTGACAGGCCCAGAGGTAGCTCTCAAATCCAAAATTATTATCGTTCTTTTACTCAGCTGAGGTGTTGCAGTTTCCCTCAGTTCACTGGTAGATAGCAATGATAACTATCTCTTTCAGAAGATAACACCTAAGCCTATCAAAAGAATGGTCACAGATATTCCAGATTAGTTATTTGTAAGGCAACAATATGTATGTTCTTACTAGACAATTTGATTAATTTTGTTTGCAATCAACTTAGTTTAGTAGTGTATGATACATTAATAGCTGGAGTGGGCTAAAATACAGTATCTAAATATGGCTTCAAAGGGAAAGAAGGAAAGAAGATTGATTCCCTATGTTCTGACTAAGGTATGGACAAGTATGCATATAGACAGTATATGATCAAAGCTTGTTATCTTAACAGATAAACAGAAAAAATTCTGGTTTGAACTTGTGAACAATTTATCTATAGCCCTCCCTATCCTTGGTTTTGCCAGATTTCAAAGTATATTCTACCTATGTTATAATTTCTTTTAAGGCAAAGGAGATGAAGGTCATAGATTTTACACAGGAAGTTTAAGTTCAGATACTCCCTTAAATCACTTCACTGAAGTAGTACACAAAAAAATATATAGATCTCACAGTGCTATAGAATGTGTTAATATGTCATTAAAAGCAAAGAAAACAAAAATATATTTCAATGATCTGAGAAGTCAAACTTGCAAAAATCATCTAGAATGTGTATTCTTTTTTCCTTTCCTATCATAAGTTTTCCACCAAGCTACTCACAGATTTTCAGGACCCAAAGTTTTTCTTATAATTAATCTGAATTCTGGCCAGGAGCAGGAAAGCTCCTTTCTCTTGCTCATCCAAGAAATTCTGTTTAAAGTCTCTGAAATTTTTCTGACTAAGTCTAGGTACTGGAATTAGAGAAGACAACCCCCCCATCACTTCTATTTTCTTCTGATTTTTTAGTTACTTGCTAAACATCTCTTGCACTCACAAGACTCATTTAATGTTGCTCTTAAGTCTTCTCTGTTTTTCATTCTGGGGACAAACCATCATTTTCAGTGCATATTAACACAGGCACCTTTTCATATTTTTTGCATCTTGTTGCATTTTTCTTTTTTCATAGTATTTTGTCTGTTGAGAACAGACTTGTTTTCTGTTTTCCTTGTCAGCTGCACAAGCGGAGTAACATCTTGCCAGTCTTTAGCTGAACAGGACTTGTCTTTGATTTCAGTGATGTCTCTATCTACCACACCAGCCAAGTAAAAAGTATCTTTCAGGAAAAGACCTTTTTCTATCTACACAAAGCCTTAATAAACCTTCTCCTTTGTTCTTACAGCCAGTGGAAAAACCCCAAAGAGTGCTCCAACGTTGGCACCATGCAGTTCACGGTTCTGAGACTGAAAAAAGCAAAAGATTTTCACCTTCAACCAACAAAGTGTTTTCTTATGCACTAGAATGACAAAGAATGTCAGTTTTGGTAATTTACTATAATGATGGTCAGGTGTCATATGTATGAGTCTGCGATGTGAACCAAAAAGTCTTAGTGTGAGATTCATGCACAAAGCTCTGCCAGGTGTGCTTATAATAATTTGAATGTCATGTAGCAATTATACCCCTTTCATTTTTTTTAATAGAGAGAGTGGTTGTAGGTGATGAAGATTTCTAATGTATGCAGATATGATTTATGCATTATTTTGGTGCAAGAGTGGACACAATTGCAAGAACCTCAACCAGAAATATTCAAACACACTAAAGGAATGAAAGATTAGTCTGAATGAATTCAACTGACTCCAGGGAAATGATATGATCATATTTTGAAGAAGTAAATTATGACCTCACTAATTGCTATATTATGGCTGGGGCATAAAAAATTTCCTTTCCCAGTATTCACTTTCTTTCAAACTCTGAATTTAGCTTGACTTAGTAGCATGTTTCAGCTAACAAAGATGAAGAGTTGCAACAAACATTTATCTGAAAATATTTTTACATATCTCATATTCTAATGTTGATTTGGTTTCTTATGCCCTGAGTTCTTCAAATGATATAGAACTGTTCATATGCTTCGAGTTAGATACATACTCCAATATCCAGGGCTGTGCATAATACTTTGATTTCAGGTCATAAAACAATGTTATGAAAATGCACTATTTGTACCATTTGTCTACATGCCCAATGCTAGTATTATATTTTTTATTTGCATATATTTCATTATATAATTCAATAAATGTTTCTATAACAAATAGATACTAAGCAAGTCTAGTAATTTTTATTCATTGACTCCCCCCAAGCAGATTTCAAGTCACATATTGGCTCCATGCAAGGTGGGCTTTGAAGATAATTATTTAATTTTCTCTTCTTTTTCTCTTGACCCCATTGAAACATGGGAAAGCTTAGTGTTAAAAACTGTGTAGCTCAGCAGCTGCCTTTTAACATAATGTTTTGAAATATGGTGTAGCACCAGCACAATAAGAATAAATGGATTTGGAATCTATACTTTTTGACACTCCCACCCTCCCCACCCCCCAAAAACGGAATGTTAAACATGGAATTTTTGCATGTAAAAAAAAAAATTTCACTCCAAAATACATTCTAGTTCCCAATGTTAAATAAAAAGCACTCTCTAGCAAACTGTCTTGCTGCTTGTTGGATGTCTAAAGGTACAGGACACTTAGCAGAGGGTCCAGAATACTACTGCAACACCCACTGAATATTCTCAGAAGGAAGGGAAAGTAATGAGGTGGTGTGAAAATGTAGCCTCTGTAAATAAATCCTTCTGCTGTGTCTATTTGCTGTGCAATTGCCAACCTTAAAAGGGATGGGGACAAGAGAGGGAGAAAGTAAAAAGAGCTGGCATAGCTGCCATTTGGACAGCTTGCAATTTGTAATGTCAGCAGCTAAGCTGTAAAAAGAGCATTGGCACTGACACGGTAGATAAGATTTGTCTCCTATTTCCTTTTTAATATTACCTATCAGAATCCAACAGTACAGAGTTAACAATAGGTTAACAAAATGGATTATAGATAAGGAAGCCTCATGCCTCTCTCGCATGCACAAGACATCTAGTGAACAATCTAGTTTAATTAGACTACTTATTATAATTCTATGTTTTGAATAAAGTACGTTTTCATGAGTGATTATTTTTCCCTTTATTCAGCTCCGTCTGACTCCCAAACACCAGATCGTAGACTGTTCTTACCTTTCTTATGGTTCTTAGAGTATTTATAGCAGTGGTACACTTTACCATAGAAACTAGTTTTCTTTCTTCTCTTTTCCTTAGTCTACTTCCTTACATTTTAATCCATTTGTCTTCTTCCTGTAACGTTCTTCCAGATTTTCACCAGTAGCCACATATTCTGTTGCCCCTTTTCCTATGCTGTCTTGCTTTCATGCCCCTGCCTTTCTTATCTTTTTTTTTTTCTTGCTAGTTTCCTTTTAACTTCCGTGTAGGGCTTATATATCATACAGTAAACAAAGCTGCCAGTGCCCTCACTCAGGTCTGAACTCTGAACTGTCTGTCCCAGAAAGCTCCAAAGCCTGATGTTTTCCCCTCTTCTACACCCCTGGATTTGTTTTGAGTGGTGCACTGTCCTCACACTCGAAAGGACTAAACTTATGTTTCCTCCTGTGCACAGGGTCCAAGTTTTGCTGTTTACATTTTGGAATCATGGTTATTTATACACCTTGAAATTGCTTCCTCCTAATACTACTTCTTCAAAGTAATGTTTGAGGTGTGCTTCCATCTCCTCCAAATGCCTACAGTTTCCAATACGTAATTAATTTCTGTTGTCTGCTTCTCCAGTAATGCTGCTTTGTCACTCCATCCATTTTTACTAAGATAAATCACCATATCTTTCTGTGAAGTGAATAAACAGCTCCTATTACTGTTCAACTGTTTGTTGCGCTCATGTCTTACATAGGAAAAAATTCCATTAGTCTCTTCCTCTCCACCAATTTTTCTATGAAAATGTTATAAGATCTTTGTTGGTGTTAGATCAATCCTATTTTTGAAACCATTTGTTAAATGGTCCCTTGTTTTATCTGTTTTGTCTAAACTTGGAATTCCCTAAATGATTGTCTGTTTCTTATATCATACCTCCTACTGCCTGCCTTGTCCTTTTTCTTATTCCTCCTGTATCTTCCTAGATCCCATTCTTCCCATCTTTCTTGACTGCACGTCATGCTTTGAGTAATTCTACACTTTCTGTTAAGCTCTACTTCCTTCTTACAAGCTCCACTCTATGTTTTCTGACAAAAATATCTCACTGGCCCTACCTTTGATACCATGATGCCATGCCCTCTTTTCACTGCCATGATACAATTAACTATTAACATCTCCAGTGAGGAGGTGTTGAACTTGTTGCTAAGTGGCAGTAATTCCTGTCCTACAAATGCCAGTTATAAAAGACATACAGAAAACACTCATGGTCATCCACTTGGCCAAAAATTAGTCAAAAGAAAATGTCCATTTGAGGGAATAACAATTTTTGGATAATTTTGTTTTAGAGACAATGTGTTTTGTTACACAGTGTTACATCCAAAACAGCTTTCTATCCCCAGGTTATGTCACTAGTCGATTTATATGTGGAAAAAAGCTGCATGTTGTATTTTAACATGATTTTAAGATGAAGATGATAATAAGAAAAAAATGACGAAGCAAGTGGAATATCTGAAAATTCCTAAAAGGAACTTTAGTTTAGAGTTTTAGAAGAAAATCAACTGCAAATTTAACGCTGAACAAACTAGTTGTTGACATTTCCTCTGCAGTATGAAACTCCTAAGTTTTGTGTTATTATGAAAGGCTGTTCTGTCAGAAAATGGCCATAGATAGCAATTTCATTTTTCTTTTGCAACACCAGTGCAAATTTATTTTGTACCAAGGCTTTGTAGGAAAAAAAAAAATCAGAGCACATTGCTGCTCCTATCAAGCTTCAGAACTCTGATATCTTTTTTTTTTTCCCCAGGGTTTTCTTTCTAGGTTTTCTTTTGATCTGTAATATCGTAGCAGTATTTCAGAGGAAAATTCGTGAAACCCCACTACCTTGTACAAGACAAAGCTTGAGGGAACTTGGAGTTTTGGGCAGTCAATTTTCTGGTTGTTATCTCTTAACAGTGTCCCCTCTGGGGGGACACTTATATATATATGCTTATATAGCATGACAATATATAATGCAGTAGTTAATAGAGGGAAATGGTATGCATATGCAAATAACCTTATAAAAAGGAATGCAGGAACAGTAGCCAGTTGGCAGTAGCCACATTCAAACATTAAGTACAATGAGCTTTTGGAATTCCCTATTTATGAATGTAAAAATTTCCCCAAGAATCTTCTCATGAAATTTCACCAAAACTTGAATGTGAAGAGGAGGCTGTCCTCACAGCTCGTAGTACAGCTGTGTTGTTACAGACAGTGTTGAAATGGACGTGTCCTAATAATTCTGTAGATGTGAACTGCTTGGGAGCTCTTCTATTACAAATGAAAAAAATACTATTCTGACTGGAAGAGAAGACAGCATATGGTCTCTGACTACAAAATGAAAAGTCATTGAATATGTCAGACTCCTGGTGACAGCAAAAATAAGCTATTAGTCCCTTATTACATCATTATTACATAGATGGATTTTTTATTCTCAGGTTTTTTATAACATGTATCTCAGGTGTATATGACCTCATTTTCTGAAAGTACCACTTAGTTGCAAAGAATGATTCTTCTTATTACTGCAATGCACAAGTATTTGTAGGATTATCAGGGCATTGCAAGTCTAGTTTTAGAAGGAAATCTGATCAAATCAAGTCATTTAACATCTTTGTGAAGTCCCAGAGTCAAAAGAATTCAAAAAAGTTAAGGTGAGTGTGGCACAGGGATCACTTTTCAATATTTTTAGTGTGTAACCTAAATATATAGATATACTCATAACCATAAATAATCTACTGCATAAAATTCTAACAAAGATTTTCCAAATTTGCTTTGCTAGATGAATATATGGGAATAAAGGATGCTCTATTTTCTCATTTTGAAGTCAAGTATTCACCTATATGTTGCAAAAGTACCCCAAGATGTAAAGAGGAACAAAGCAAGTCCTTCCACTCCATTAAAACCATGTTGCTAATACCGTTAAGAGTGTTGTATTAAAGCCGAGTTATTCTGAGGCAATGACTTTAGATAGATATCAAGATTAATTTTTATAGATGTGCCAAAATATTTTATGATAATAGCCCAGAGCTGAATCTATTTTTCTTGTGCATATTTAAGCCTGTTTAAGAAAAAAAATCCTTTTAAATACTCTGTTAGTCTACATATATTAATTTTCTATCTAGGCCTCATAAACCTCTGCTACTTGATGTGCCTTTGCTTTGATGGATTTGGAACTAGAGTGATTAGCACATTTATATTTACATATTAAAGACTGTAGACATGATTTTAATATCTTTCCTAATTTTCTTTTGCAGGGACTTAGATCTGCTGTTTGTATCTTCTAAGATAATTCACTGTAAAATCAAGTTAAACATGGAATGAAATTAATTTAAACTTTCTTTTCCTCTTTATAACAGAATGCTATTTAAAAAATTAAAAGTTAACATACAAGAGTTATCTGTTAAAAAGAGCACCTGTGTGCAGTTTATTGGTTCTAGTTGAGAATATTATACTGTTAGATTTTGAATAACATTATTTATTAATGCAATCAAGCAAACCCTTGGTTGTCACATCTCTTTCCAACCAGCGAAAGAGAAAAGTCACCAATTCTTTTGACAGATGCAAAAGTTTATGTAAGGATTATGGAAACCTGTCCACCCTACTCCAACTTTAGAAAATGGCTGTATTACCTTGGAAATGGCACAAAGGGGACACCTGCCAAATCAGGATTACAAGATTTCTTATTTCAAGGCTCTCAAGCATTGAGATAGTTGGAAAAGTGTTAGTGTTCAGTGCTTAGGAAGGGAATGAAAGAGTAAGGCCTAAATTTCGTAACAGAAGTCTGTAAAACCAGGCAAGGGAGTGAGATGCAGCTGCCGAAAGAGATAGGAGTCTCTGTGGATGGGAGAGGAGACTCCTGTCCGAAATGAACAGCACCAATAAGGTAAATTATATGGGGACTATATACAGATATTTTTCACTTCTCTAGGTTTTTTTCCTTGTGAATAAGGAATGATTATTTCAAGACTTATTCATGTAACTTTCAGAAATAAGTAAAATTATTAAATTACTTTCAAATCCTATCAATGAATCATTTATTTGCTTCACTTGATCTGTAAAACTGATTTATGAGCCGAGTGACCATAAGGTGGTAGCACTGGAAAATGCTGTACTCATGATACTGTCAACAGCAAACCTTAGGACGCACAGAAGGAGGGTTACAAAACATAGAAGGAAACCTATGTTCAGGATACGTGTTTAAATAAAGAAAAAAAACACTGTGAGGGAGCTCAGCTTGGATTTGTAGCTGTGTTATTACTTTTTTAAAGTCAGTAGCAAACTGGCTTTAAAAAGTAGCCTACTTTTTTTTTTTTTAAATGTTTTCTTTTATGTCTATACTCTAAAATCATCCTCATTTTACTTTTCACACCTTTTACTCAATGCTTACAAAATTCACGGTAAAAATCAAGACAGTCAACAAAATTCACATTTATGTCCTTTAGTCGGAAACAATTGCAGTGGCAGAATGGCTGAGAGAGAAAAATGGACCATAAAAGATTTGAGCTTAAGTAGTCCTTGTTTTAGGACAGATTGGAACTGAAAAGAGGGGCAAAGAGCATATTCTTCTGATATACATGTAAAAGACAAATGAATTTCTGTCACAAAGAAAATGAAGGAAGATGATGACTTTACTTCCTTCATGCCAACCCACAGAGCAAACCAACAGCATTCAGAGAAAAAAGCTGGCCTCTTCTAAAGAAGAGAGCAACTTGTGGAACCTCATAAGTACCAGGAAGTGTGAGTATATTTTTCTTGAGATATTTCTCTGCACAACTCCTCGCTCAAAATGTGGAAGTGATTGGCTAGCAAGTAAAAAATCAAAAATCCAGCACAATTGTGTTTAAAGTTAAGATATCAAATTAATTTGAAAATCTATGTATCTATGTCAAAAATTCTTTAAGACCATAATTATATAACGAGAATACAGATACTAACAAGACAAGTGTAGTGGGCATTCTCAAGCAGTGTGCAGCATCAGTTCCCTCTAAGGGAGGGAATATAGCATGTGAAATGAAGAACGCATTTCCCATAAGATACAGGATTGCTTTATATGATTTCCAGTTGCATGGAAGGGAACAACCAAATCTGGAGGAAGCAACTTAGATTATTCCTACTGAGAGAAAAGAAGCCTAGATAAACATTGGCCAAAACACAATTAGAAGGGAGAGGAAAAGAAAACAAATAGACAAGAGGGGTGTGTATGTTATCAAAACAAATTGAAGAAAAAAATTTGACCAAAAACTTCTCCATGACTAGTTGTTCTACAGCATCTCTTCTATTACTTTTAATTCGACAGTAACTAGATCATAGAATCACAGAATTAACAAGGTTGGAAAAGACCACTAAGATCATTGAGTCCAACCTATTACTTACCATCCCATCCATGAAACCATGGCACTAAGTACCTCATCGAGTCTCTATCTGCAGCAAGAGAGGTCTCCAGTAAATCTTTATCTTTACCTAAAACTGTTACTGGTAAGTCTGTGAGTATTTGAGGATGCTACATTTAAAACAGAAGGCAAACAGCTAAAACACATAGATTAATCTCCATATGAAGAGGTTAATGCCAGTTAGTAAGTCTGCAACTAAGCAGAGTCACTGTGCCAGGTAAGCAGGATGGCTTTATTCTATTGGAGGTGCTAACCATCCTTGTTGCTGTAGAAATTGCCCTATTACTTTTAGCATTGACACATCCTTGCCTGACTCTGATTTTGTAACAAACCAATCACAACGCACTTTATCTATTAGCCATTCTTATTAGTTCTACTGTAAAGATCTGCCCTTCCGTACAGCTAGAGATCAGTCTGTCTTATTGAGCAATACCATTCACTAAGCAATTGCTTCAGCAAATTTTCATCTTCATACAACATATTGATTCGGTTGTTTACCCAATGGCATGTCAAAACAAGCTGGGCTGAGTGTGATTTTCTAGGAATAACAAATCCTTATGGAGATTTATTTTTTTTTAGTGAACTCTTTCAGATCCTTGAATATCTGCTGAAATAAACAAAAATGGCATCATATTTCCTCCATTTCAAGAATGAGACAGGGCTATACATAGGGAATTTCACAGCATGTTGCTTTTGGAGAAACTGTGCTAATACATGTAATATCAACACTGTATTGTTTAATAGGGCATAAAATTCTGTAGAAACTGTTGCTATCAATTACTCTCAATGAAAGACCTACTTACATTTCAGCTGAATGAAATTCCTTGGTTTTTTTGTTTGTTTGTTTGTTTTTTTCCATGAAATAGGATCGGAAATGGATTTTGGAACTACATTCTCAGTCTTAAACAAGTGAATTATGGCATATACCAAAGTGCAGTAAAATTCTGAACATCATTTACAGAAGCAAGACATTATGCTAAACCTACAAGAGAGTTTTGTGGGGTAACAACATCAAATTTCTGTCAAAGGTAGTAGAAAACCACCACTATTAACCATAATGTAGTTCAAATTAGCCCTTAATATGCACAGGGTAAAGCAGACTGAAACTGCATATTCATTTTCCCAGGAAACTGTCCTCTATGCTAAAACTCCATAAAATGATTTTGATGCAAAGCAGTTGACAGCACTTTCACATTTAAGATTCTTCAGCTTGTAGTGGTGTTGCTCTGAGATGTTTGACAAAGTACAAGAAAACATGCAGCCCTACTAGTCCATAAAAAATGGGATGTTTTCAAGCTGGGGTATTAGATGCAAGAATTCTGATGGTGTTATTTTAGTTATTAAAGTAAATGAACTTTTTTTTTTGTTTTATTTAAAGACCCTGGATTAGGTAAAAAAATTACTTGAGTTCTTGTTTGAAGGATTTTGAGCAGTTGAGAATGAGTATTTGGAATTAATTGAGTGACTGTAGTTTTGTAATTCAATTAAATTAAACATATTCCATTTTGGTCAAACATCATCCCAAACTTTTGATCTTAGTCACAGTCATGACGGAAAGAGAGAATAAAAACTACAACATATTTCCTTCAGCTAGAATCTCAAAAACTGTGGCTGATTTAGTACAAACTCATACAGAAAAATAAGGACTTCATATAAATAGGAGACTTATAGTCACCTTAACCCCATGCACCACTGTAGCAAATGCTGTCTCTCAACAGTTGACATAAACAAAACAGCCTTCAACACACAGTTGATGGACTCTAATATAAATTCAGTAAGGTCTCTTCAATTACTAATATCCCCAAAGTAGTAAGAATCTGTTCAAATAAGAGAGCGCAGTAAAGAACTGTAGAACTGCTTTTTATATCTCTAACCAGAAAATAAGTGAACTGTCTAAAACAAAATCCTTGAAAAGTGACTCCTACACAGAGAACAAGAAGCATTGCTTGTTGCAACCTCTCTGCTGCAAGATGTCTTTATGTGATATCATCATTCACAAATTCTATTGGCAAATATAGAAAAAGCAGTAAATATTTAATATTGAACTAATAACAAGTTTGCATAAAGAGCAAGTTATTTACAATAATTTGATTTTCTTTTATGATTTCTTCATTACCTGAAGTATCACAGCCTAACCCTTAAAAGACCCAACATCCAAAGCCCACAACAAAAATCCCCAGCTTCTGAGACAAAACTCAACTTAATACTTACACTACCAAAATACTGCCTCCCTCCACAACACTGTGCCTCTGGTTAACTGTTATCAGAGCTTATTTTTAATTCTGCATTTTTATATTGTAATGAAGTCTTGCATCTCATATTCTGGGCAAGGAAAGGGGCCCAATGAAAGGATATTTCTCAAACTCATGCAGCTATACTCTGTGTGTGAAGGAACTGTACAAAAATATCACAGAGAACTGTATAAGCAAGTAGAAAGATTTACACCAAGTTACTTTATATATATCTCATCCAAAATGAAAACAAATGTGATTTGCCTCTAGATGTTCCATGGGAGCAAGAATGGTTCACATGTATACCATTATTTAGTATTTTAAATAACAAAGGAGATGCACAATTAGACAGCATACAGACAATGCTTTTGTGGTAGCTTTAAAAATGGTCAACATGGTACTCCTATCTTGGACAGATACTTCAGAACTAAAAGGTGGAAGCCAACGGAAACTAAAAGCTACACTTCAGAAGAAGACAGAAGGACAGCTGTAGGTGAGGGAGACAATTGACTAGGAGCTGTAGGGCAGAAAATAATTCTGCTCTTATAGTGAACTAAAAACTTCAAAGCATATAAGATGTTGCAAAAAAAAAAAAAAGGCACAAATGTCAACATGACATTCTCTGGTATATTAATAAGCATAGGAGAAAGGGGTTATTCTTTTATCCTCGTTGATACTGGTAGGATCTCACTGGGCCAAAACTGGGTGTGTTTGAAATATGTTCTTAGAGAAAAGTGCAAATAGACAATCCAGAAGGAAAAGAGTCAGAATGATGAGACATTTATGAAGTAAGAGGACAGATTATTTTCTTTGGAAAAAAAGAAGACAGATTCTTGGAAAAGAAGTATTTAGATGAGAGAAGAAGCATTTGTGGTTAGCTCTTCAGAAATAAAAAAAAGTAGAAAAGGTCAAAATGTTAGGGCTCTTACTATTCTCAGAACCCTAACAGCAGCATGGGTAGAGAAGAATCAGCAACCAACATTACCTTGAAGGTAAGCATCAGAGAATAACGCCTGACGCCTATTCCAGAGACACTCAATATGAACAGATGTAATTGATTTTTAGTTTGTTGGGGCTTTTTGTTATTTTTTTTTTATTATTTCTACAGTGATTGGAGCTGTGCCTGAGAGTGTCAGGCAGAGAGATGTTCAAACATACTGCATTCACCGCTGTCAGAGGGGAGGAGCTGGTGTTACGTAGTTGCTTGCATGGCTCACAGGCAGGTCCAGCAGCTGCCGGAATTCAGTCAACACAACTTCTACAGAGACATTACCAGTGCTGCTAACATGCTATTAAACTCTCAGACTATAAGTAACTAATTTCATACTATATCTATCTAGAATGCATTCGCAGAATTCCAAACTGCACCTCCAATTGTGGTGCCAGGAAATTCTGAGTCTGAACACCTTCTGTCAGGGGAAAGGGCAGTGGCTGGAGGGGAGAAAGAGGCAGAGGATTAGCCACCGGTAAGCTTATCTCCTGCCATTTGACCAATTTCTATCCATTTACTATCTCTTGTAAGGACTAAAAATTTGCTACCATGAATTCCTTATCGGCCACAATTCTTTTTTGTGTCAGAAAACAAAAGTCCTGCAGAGTAACTTAGAGGAGCTAAGTTAAGATAAAGGTTCAGCCATGTCAGTTTGCCTTATAAAAGGCCAAGAAAATTCAGTTTAACTTCTGTAAACGGAGAGTTGTTAATTATGAATTTAGGTCAATATAGCCAGCCACTTTACACTCAGTCTTTACTTCTTTTTATTTTGAGATTTACATGAATACTGTCTCCTATATGCTATACTGAATAAAAATATAAGTACACAAAACAGGATTTTAAGTCTGTTGCAACTCCAGATCATATTCGAAGCAGTCAAAAGAATCAGTTTACAAGCAGCAGCTCCAACAACTAAGAAAACTGCAAATGCTTCTACTACAAATTCTATGTGCCATTCTTTTCAGATTTTTTCTTCAGAAAAAAATGTATAGCATATTCCAGCTTCTTAAAAAAGATGAACAAATAACTATTTACATTCAGTTTCAGTTCTTTTCCCTACTAGGCGTGGTTATTGTGAATGTACTTATTTTAAAGTATGTTAAACATCTAGAAGCTACTCAACATGTTCATATTGCATGGCTATTTTGCATATGTCTCTTGTGCCACAATCTTTATAGAGTCACTCCTTCACTTCAGACACTATCAGAGATTTATCTTTACTGGGATTATAATTTAGGTCTGGAAAAATCCCAAACTAGAAAGTTCAATTTCCAGCCCTGCTTCACATCATCTAGCTTCCCTCCGTCTCAGACTGATGCCCCCACCCCTTCTCCTCTGGGCAGCTTCTTTCCAGAATCATGATTCAGGAGAAGCTCTTGTTGGGTTACACTCTTAGAAAAGCAAAGTACTTGAAGCACTGCCTGTTTTCCTCTTGCTCAGCTTCTAAAGAGCTGCTCTGTCCCATCCTCAACTTCTCTCAGGCCTAACACATTGCTTAGATTGAGTCCGGTTTAGGACTGACACTCCCTTGCAGTCCACTCTGCAGGTCAGACACTCCACCAAAAAGTCACTTACATTGTGAACACAAAATTAAAATTTTAAATTTGTCTTTCTGAGTAATAGTTTTTAACACAATGTCAGTGCAAACAGGGAAGGCTATTAGCACAGCTAACAGAAAGGATACACAGTCTGATGCACAGTATCATAGGACAGAAAATAAATCAGTATAATTTAGCATATTAAAAATAAAGGTCTACAGGAATAAATACAATCCTTCTACAAGTATCAGCTGGATTATACAATAAGGAAGGGAAAGAGCTATAAACCATTGTCAGTTTAAGAATAAATAAGCATATGGTGGTCACATGCAAAGAGAAAGCTTCTAACCATGATGTGAAAAAGGTGTGGAACCTTCTATCTGTTAGAAATGGGAGAGGTGAGAAAATTAATTATCATCAAGATGTACTTGGTATTTTTCTGGATGTGCTAATATGAACATTGTTGCATGTGACAAGAGGGCAGTGGAAAGTATCAGTCCAAATCTACAGCCGCTTTATTACTAAAAATGAAGTCTGTTGTGAAGAGTATCTCACACATCATATCCAAAAAATATTTGATGCTCTAAAAAAAAAAATGTGAGTCCACTATGCATTTGCTCATTTCATCTAATTATCTAGTTTTAGTTATCTGTATTTTAAGAGACAATGAAGAAGTATTAGCCAGTTTTGGCTTAGAAAAGGAACATGTCTAACCAAATGATCAGTTTATTACAGTCATTCAAATACGCAACTTAATTTTATTCAGGTTGTCAAAGACCAAGTTCACTATCTCAGATGCTAGTTTAGATTAATGAAGAGAAACTTACATTATTACATTTTGTGCACTTTCTGCCATGAGGATAATGTAAAGAAGACAGGTCTGTCAATTTGATCTACTTTAAATGCACTTAATTTTGAACGGGAATAAATTACAGAGCATTGTCTGTATTTGCTCTGAAAGCAGAACATATGCCTTAGGAGGATGAATAACATCTGATGAAAACACCAGCCAAAAAGCTGTAGAACATCAAAGCATAAAATGGTTTTAATAAATTTAATAAAAGAAACAGTTACACACTGTGGAGGGAAAATTACTTTTGGTTAGAGGAGATAATTTCCTTGGGAGCCAAGATCACCCTTAGTTCCGTTGTTATATGTTATACAGAATTTATGCTTTTTAATTAAATGTGGCTCTGATACATCTAAAATGTAGGACAGATCATTTACTGTATCCACAGAACATGCTGCCCTGGGAGATACAATCCTTCACAAAAATTAACCAAATTGTGCCCAACTGTGAAAAGGGTCAGGTCATTTAAGCAATAAATCAGGTTTCAATCACAAAGTGTACTATGTGAAAAAACCTGTGTTTAAATAGCTTCATTGTCAGCTACAGAGAAGCCTGCAGCTAAACCCCCATTCTCTTTCTGACTGCCACGGATTGCAGCAACATGAACCTGGCTGCAGGTATCAAGCAAATGAAAACAGTCTACAACCTGTAGCAGGAACATGCCTATGAAACAAATTAGAGTGTATAATGACAACATGAGTTAAAAGGTTTTTCATTAAAACTGTATTTGTGACTAAGGCAGTTTCTTCCAATCACTTAATTGTAGATTAGAAAGTGATAAAATTTAGCAGGAGAATACAGAGGTCAAATTTGTACTTCTACAAACCAGCTTCTCCAAATCTGTATGCTTTTTGTGCATGGGAGTCATGAAGACTAAGAGCAGCAACAAGACACTTTCTTATAGCCAAATTTAA
>VXBA01001962.1:68785-120420 GCA_013399895.1 Serilophus lunatus | reverse complement strand
AAGCCATTGTGCCCATGCAGGAAGGGACGATCCCCGTGCCCCGGGAATGGCAGAGGCAGGGAGGGGGCTAGAAAACCGCCGCCCAGCCCCTGGCCTCAGGGACACCAGGATCGGCACAGGTCCCGCTCTGTCCCGGCCCCCGATGCCAGCTTCCTTCTCCAAACCCCGGAAGAACAGGTAAGCCCAGAGCCTGGCTTCCACAGGTAAAAAGGGTCCACCCCCGCCCCCTGGTCCCGGCCTGGACAGCCCCCTCCCCGAAATGGCTTTTTGTTTTTTTTGAGGAAAAACTGAATTTTAATCGGGTAAGTGGGGTTTTCTCTCTCACAACCCCCTTTCAAAAGGCCTTTTTTAAACAGCTACACTTCTATATCCCCATATTTTTCCCCTCAATTGTAAGTAAATACAGAACAGAAAACTCTGCTCTAACACCAAGCTAGAAAATTGTCTTACCGTTACAGCAAATTAGAATAATTCTTATTAAATTAGGAGCTGTTGTACTTCTAGAATTGGAAAGTAATTTTTAATTAAGGTTACTAAATGTATTTCCGGAAATCCCAATGCATTCCCAGAAAATGTTTTGTTTGACACTAGCTGGTGCCAAAAGAAGAAGGATTAACCACAGAGTTCCTGGCCACTGCATCTTCTCAACTCTTCATTGCTTTTTTTTATTCTCAAGACACTGATCAGAAAGTTGAGTGCTCCTAAAATCTCCAACAAAGAGCCAAAACCCAAAAGTTGTAGTTTGGTATGAGCATCAGTCAGAAAACTCAACTCCTTCATGGACAAAATCATCTCATGGCAGAGGATCAGAGTTTCAGATACAAACATTTATATTTTTCCAAGTCCAAGCTGGTTAGTCTCTGCAGGGATGACAGAAATTCAGAAATTATGCAAGAATTGTCAGTCCCAAAACTTTGCTCAGACTTAGAGTAGAAAATTACCCAAACTTTCTAAAAGAAGTAAAACAAAGGTAGAAGAATTTCCTTACAAGTCAGAAACTCTGTTATTCTTTTCCTTAAATTCAATGAGGAACTAAGTCGAAAGTTTTTCTTCAAGCAAGCTGAAAAAGGGCTCGTCTCTGGGCTTCAGCAGTTCAAGAACTTAATCTTTGACCCCTTTATTTCATGAAGAGCCTCAGGGCAGAGTTTTTAGGAATAAATGAATGGCAAATCTGCCGTGATTATTATTAATTTTTTTGTCACAAAATTCTTTCTGTGCTTTAACAGAAGTGGCAATTTACTTCTCCAGGAAAAAGCAAAGCAGATTACAAAACAACCTCACATTTGAAATTATTTGTTTGGGGAATAACATATCAGCTGTGCTCAGCAGCTATTCCTTCACTGGTGATAACCATGTGTGAAGTCCTTTAATCAGTGCATTTCACACATACTTTTGTTCAGCTCTACTTTAAGTGCTTAAATATGTAGTTGGAATCTTTTTGTTGGATTGTTGTTTGAGGGATATTTTATTCTTTATTTTATCATAATCACTAGTGCTGGAACCCACTAGAAAAGGAGGATAAAAAAACCCCAAGCTACACCAAACGAACTGAAATATCATTTTTTTACATAATTACTGTGCCCTTTATTCTGAGTTCTATACAACACTAGGGGGTAAGGAAGCATGAATAACAGAAGGAATGAATCCTTTTCTTGGCAAGCAAGGCTGCTGCTTCTGGCTAATTCCAGGACATGCATAGTTAAGTGAATTAGTAGATGTTGCCCTTTTCCACAGCAACTTTAAAGAAATTAATTGAGAAGCACAGCAGGTGGAAGGCACGGTGGTTGGGCCGATAAGGACACCCCTCAGAGCTAAAGGACACAGTAGCTGCTGCCTGGGACTATATACAGGATACACCAAGGCAGAGGATGATTTCACTCCTAAACAGAACATCGTGTAAAGCAGAATTAAAAATATTAGCTCATAAAAATAATTACTAGAGTAATAGCAGCATGTTTGGAGCTACAGCAGGTCTGGTGGAGAAAATCTGGGCATATTTTTTACCTAATGGCCCAGTAAATGTATTGTTGCCATCACCAGGAAATGGCCTCAGATCTTACATCAACCATTCCTGATGCCAGCTGTGCCTGACTCCAGTCCTGGCCTGCTGGGCTTGTTGTTGGATTGCCATCACATCTCTTGTTACAACCTGCAGCTTAACTGGGGGACAACAGCAAACAGCCTAAAATACAGGCACAGAGCAGAACTGAAGCCCAGAACTAGAAACAGATGCGTTACTGGGTTGCATTGAAAACATGAGACAGGACCAAAGGCAATGACTTCAAGTTGCACCCGTTCAGGAATCAGGAAGAACATTCTTCCCAGGAAGGTAAAGCATTGGAATGGGATGCCCGGGGCTGTAGTGGAGTCCCCATCCCTCGAATTGATAAAAAAATGTGTGGATGTGGCACTTGAGGACATGGGTTTGTGGTGACCGTGGTGGTGCTGGACTCAATGAGCTTAAAAGCTCTTTTCCAACCCCAGTGACACTGTGGTTCTACCCTGCGACTCTAAAAGCAAACTGGACAACTGTAGAACTGTGGCTTTTTAAGTTGCCAAAAGGAAATGGAAACAGGAAAGAGAAAATAAAGAGCTAAAGAACATGGGCCTGGGAAACTGCACAAAGCAGGAACTGGGAACTCCAGAGCCTGGGAACAGGAGCCATCTACAACTGAATCATCTTCTGAAGGAGACAATCTGAAACCGGGAAGGGACGGAGAGCAAAGAAGTTGCTCAGAATAGAGGGAAAGTCTGTTCAGTTTTCACAGAATCCCAGACTTCCAGGATATGCTGAGTTGGAAGGAAGGCACAAGGATTATGGAGCCTAAGTCCCGGCCCTGCACAGGCCCGTCCCCAGGAATCACCCTGTGCCTGTAAGTGCTGATTTGTCTTCCTTCCTCTGTGAGCTCAGCAACCAAAGGGATGGAGAAGGAAGAGCCCTCAGGGACCAAGCAGCGCCAGCTGGCTCTGGGAACTTTTCTGAGGGGCTTTGTTCCTCCTTACCAGTTCCCAGAACACTAGAGATGTATTTCAATTGCAGGAGTGGAGTTGGAGAAGAAAATTTGCCAGGTGAAGTCATGGTTTTCCAATCTGTATCCTTCCATCTTTACTCCAGCCCTTTGAGCACAGCCTTATCCACACCACAGCATTCAAACTCCACAAAGACCTTGCAAATATTCCTTAACTTCCCTGTGTCCTGCAGTCCTCTCACCTCCTCCACCTGATGTCTGAGCAGCTACAGCTCCCACAGGGGGGATAATTTCTGTCCCCAGCACCAGGGAGAGGGACCAGGGACTCCCTGGAGCTTCCCTGGAGCTCTGACAACGCTGGGAGCTCCCAGTGACACCTGTTCTAGCCAGTGAAACCATGTGCAGGGACGTGCTTCTTTTGCAGCTGGAGAAGGTGATACCCGAGAATTGTTTTCCCAAAGAAAGTCTAGTAGCTGCTGAATCACTGCTGTGTCTCTGCCATTTGCTTCTCTTCATTCTGCTTGCTGCAAGATCCAGACATTTGTTCTTACTTCAGCCACAGGTAAGGGGTCTTTTAATACTTGTTTTCTATATAAAATAAAACCACTCTGCTACCATTTTATGTCTGCAAGCTGTTCCTGCCCCTCCTTCCAGTCCAAAAGGTTTGTATTTGTAGAAAGAAAGGAGCTGAATTCCCTAATCTGAATTTATATCAATATAAAAAAGGAGCTTTGGATCTGTCCATTCACCCAATGAAAATGTTACACAATAGATTTTTTATTAATTTAGAACCTCTCACCATGAACATCAAAACTCCCCTTCTACAAATTCCTGATGAAATCTCCCTCCTGTCTTTGCTTTCATATTAGAAAGAAGGAATCAAGTACATATTTTAAAATTTAAAGTGCTGCCAACAAAACTAAATGGTTTGTCTGTAACAGAAACCTCTTATCCAAAATCTATTACACAAATAAGACAATCAGTGATGGAGAAATCTCTCAGAATAAGATGCCAAAAGATGTTGCTCTGACATAAGGAGAAAAAGTGAGTAATTCAAATGCAAAACTGAAGCCTTTGGTTAATGATTTTTAATGATGAATTTATATAAATTATCTGAAAAATAGATATTTTTATAAAATATTCACTGAAAAACAGTGAAATTTTCCAGTGACTTGGTGAATCATTGAAAGAAGGAAAAAAAAGGAATGGAAATAGGAGTACAGACAATTAATTAATGCTGGGGAATTTTTTACAGAATTTTTTTTAAATGGAAGCAATAACTGAAAGTGAGTCCATATGAAAATCTTTATCATAAAGAAAGAAAGATGGGGCTGACAATCTTATCCAATACTTCAGTAAACTAAGGCTCAAAAAGTAGACAAGAAAGACTGAAAGTATAAAATACCAGTCCTACTCAGCAGTGGATTGGAAAACCAACTTTACAATTAAACATTATGACTTAGACTATCAAGAAGTTGAAAAATTGACTGTGATTGATGCCACCCTTAATTAAGACAAATATTGTTCCATACTAGAAAAAGGTTCAATTTCCTAAATAATAGCTTTGTATCCCCAGTGGAATAGAATATTCTAAGACCCTGTAAATAACGTGTAACTTGATCTAAACTGGATATTTATTAAATGGATGGAGCAGCTCTGCTGTGAGGAAAGGCTGGGAGAGTTGGAATTGTTCATTCTGGAGAAGGGAAGCTTTGAGGTGACCTGACTGTGGCCTTGCAGGACCTGAAGGATTTACAGAAAACATGGAAAGAGACTTTGGACAAGGGCTGGAGGGACAGGACACAGGGAATGGCTTCCCACTGCCAGAGGGCAGGGAGAGATGGGCAACTGGGAAGGAATTCCTCCCTGTGAAGATGGGGAGGCCCTGGCACAGGGTGCCCAAAAAAGCTGTGGCTGCCCCATCCCTGGAAGTGTCCAAGGCCAGGTTGGAGCCCCCTGGGACAGTGGGAGGTGTCTCTGCCCATGGCAGGGGTGGCACTGGATGGGCTTTGAGGTCTCTTCTAACCAAGGCCATTCTGTGGTTTTATACTTTGTTTATTTTCTCTCTCTCTCTCTCTCTCTTCTTACATTGATGCAACACAGCTTCTTTAACCTTCCAGGAGCCCCATGGCTTTAGGTCAACATTAACTTCAGGCCTAGGATCAGGTCTTAATGCCAATCTGGCAGAGTGAGGACAGGGACAGGTTGTCCCAGGAGGAAAAAAATCCTGGTGTTTGAGCTTTATCTGCTGTTACCTGATGGAAGAACTCCTGGGGTTCTGTTTCTTCTCTTTGTCCCTTGTCCTGTCACTGGTCACAATATTATAGAAAGGATTTGATTTGGGCTCAGAATTTGGGACCTATTTGTAAAACCAAATCAAACTTCTCATAAAAATGCCTGATGAGTTTATTATCAAAAAAATATTAAATACAACTTGACTAAAATGTGAGTCCATGGAACCATATTTCAAGAGGGAGGGGGATAGTTAAAACAATAATGAGGAACATTCTGAGTTTATTGAGCTGTTTCAGTTTCTTAATTAGATGTCATAGTTGATTGCAGTAGGTTCAGGATGTTCTGTGTTCTTCACACAGAAACTTCTAATGAAACAATAATTTTAATTATCTTTTTCTGCATTGCTGCTCTGACTTCTGTGCAAGTTATTGGACATAAAGCAAATTTTTAAAATCCCCATAACTATATTAATTTATTTATATGTATAATTGATTTGATTTCCAACATAGCTACAATTACAGAAAGATGCCCTGACAGATACGTCAAAAGTTTCATTTTCTAGAGTATGTCAACTCTTCTTCCCCAAGAACCTGGAATTATAGACTTTTCCTCCACACCTAAAGCATTCCACCTTGTGGGAAAAAACAAAGCCTTGTTTATCAGAACTGACAGTTTCCATAAACTTCTTGATTTTTCCCACTCTAAGTAATTAATAAAATAAATTATAATTTAAAAGAAATTATGATTTTAAATAGTAATTTAAAATAATATTGTGAATCAATTATAATTTAAAATTGATTGCAATTTTAAGTGAGCTATAATTTAAAGTAAATTAAATTTAAAATAAGAGAGGTGTAGCTTTATGAATTCTTTGCCCTCTGCAATTAGTCCTGGAAATCATAAAGTCATTCTTTTCTCTTCACCCTCTTCTCATGACCATCTTTTCCCTAATTGTCAGGAATATGATGTCCAAGCAGATGGATCTGCTGTAAGGTTGGAAATTCCCCCTGCAGCTCTGCTCAGTGCCAGTTTCATCTCAGGGAAAATAAAGCAGCTTCACACCATCTGATCCTGGCTGATGTGAGTCCTGAGTTTAAGTGAATTTAAAGTCCAAATTAGGAATCAAAATTAGGGCCTGGAGAAAGGAGAAGGGGAAATTGCTTTCAGATCTTACAGATGCAGAACGAAAAGGATATTTCTTGTCCCTTTTACCCAAAACCAGACCTGAAAGCAGAGCCAGGAGCTGCAAATCTGGTCCAGTGAAGGGATTTAGGACACAGCCCAAAATATCCATTAAAAAAGAATCCCAGCTGTATTTGCAGCCCAAAGAAAATGTGTCAGCTGGCTCAGAAAATATTCAATTTTTACTTTCTTTGATGATTGAGGTAATTGCAGGTTTATAAAGGACAAAAAAGTGGAATAGGAGTTTTTATTTTAATAGTAGTACTTTCTCTTGGGAAAGAGAGCTGGTAGTGGAAACTCAGGAAGAGATGGCAGGAAAACTGTGAGGATGAGCTCCACCTCACACTACTTAAACAAAGGAAATAAACCCTCCAAATTTCATCAATCCTGGAAAATCTAACAAACAAAACTTCTATGGAGACAAAATAGGGTGAAAGCTGAGGAGATATTTGAAGCTAGAAAAATTATCGGTTAAAAGGTATTTAGAAAACAAATTTCATTCCACGGGAAACACTGCCACTCAAGGCTTTTGAAAACCAAAATCCGATTTTGTTTTCCACTCTAGTTGCTTCAGTGCCATCAAAAATCGCAGTGATGACAAAATAGGAGTGTTAAATGACAAATAGGGGTTTTGAAATATTTCAGCTTTTTCATCTATGCATGCATAATGTCACAATTTTTAGACTAAATGCTAATAATGCCATGTATCATCTGCAAACACAGCCCGGTAAAATCTACATTTTTATATTGATGAGTGATCTAAAGGAAAACTGAGACAGACAGGTGGTTTTTATTGCCAAATTAACAAAAGGAAACAAGTTGAACTACATTTTTGGATTTTTCCCCTGTTGCATATACCATCACAAATCTAATTCCCAAAAACTTTTGGTTTTAATGAAATTCCATTTTCAAATTAAAAGATTTGTTTTTTTTCAGCCATGCTTTGATTATCAGAATACACATTCCCACCATGGACATGTTACTCCAAACATACCCTGTTGGTGCCTGTAAATTCATTTCAGTCAGTAAATACCATGTTTCACTCTCAGGTTGCTCCAGTCAACAAATTAGGTGAGTACATTTATTTTTCTACATAATAAATAAAGGTGTCATCTGATTTATCTTTGAGTGAAAAAGGTCTGAATTAAACAAATAGGTGTCGAGTCAAGACCTTTTCCAGTGCTTCATATTCTTTCAATTACATTTCCCTTTGTACAGCTCAGAACAAAAATACTTCATTTTTAATGCCTTTAAATCAGAAATAATTAAAATTATTAAATTATGGGAACCACAAACTGAGCCTTCGGGATCTTCATGTGGAATTTCAGAATCAGAATGTGAGTGGCAGGAACTAGAGAATGTTCTTATATTTGATATTGTAAGACTTTGAAAGTCTTAAATTCTTAATAAATTTGCTAAAACTTATTGAAAAGACATTGGAGAAATTCTCCAAGTCAGAAAAAGTCAAACTATTTATGCCACCAACTGGATTTAAGTGCATATCTTGTTCCTTGGGAAGATTCACATCTTTCACTCAACCTTAATGTAGGTTTCTCCTTTTCCTTAATTATTAAATGATTTCTTAGGCTGAGGTCCCTTGAAAATATCACGTTGAAAAATGTGGAAATTGAAAATTGTAATAGAACAAAAAAAAAAAAGGAAGCAAACATTTGGGACTGAGACTTCAACCCTTCTGATCCATAGGGAAAATGCCCCCTTGATCTGCACATCTCCAGCTCTTGGTACTGATATCATCATAATGCTCTTCTCATGCTGAGAAAAGCTGGCTGCAACCTTTTCTGGAGGCATAATCTCCTCATAGAAATACGTTTTCTGTTTATTTAATTAGTTGGGTCATTATGATGAAGATTTGGTGATTTATTTTTCCTGATTAGCAATTATTCCTCTTCAGAAAGAGAGAAAAAACATTCTGGGAGGCAACTATGACTCAAATCTGCCCTGTGGGAAAAATGTTCCTCTTTCTCAACTTGTAATTCACCTCCTGGCTTTGTGAGATGGTCTTTTCATTACATTTCCCATGACACAACTTCATATGAGATATAAAAATATTCACGTTGTTGAGTTCCTGTGTTCTCGGAGGTCTTGTGATAAGAACCATTGTGTCTCTCTGCTGGACATCACAATTTCTTTTCAAAAAAATTGATATTCTCTGTCTTCACCTCTCTAAAAATCTTATTTTTGGTTTGTCCTGATTTTCCTGGGAGCACTTTTCCTAATTGCCAAACACCCTGCAATTGAACAGGGCACAGAGAGCCTTCAAAAGCTCCAAAGAGGTTGTTTATGAAAATTAATAAATTCCTTAATGTCTTTGCAATCCACAATGTGAACTTTTCCCCCAGGAAATGCTCAGTTTGAAAGGAATGATTTACACTGAGGAGTAAAGGAATATGTTTGTGTAGTGGTTTAACCCGGGCTGAGTGCCAGGGGCCCACTACAGCCACTCTCTCACTCCCCCTTGCCCAGCTATAGAGGAGAGAGAGAATAAAACGAGAGGTTTCGTTATTTATTATAAGGACTACAGCAAATTCTTTCTTAATCACTGTCACAGGCTCCACCTTGGGTCTCCCACGGTCTGCAGCCTTCCCCAGCATCCACCTGCTCCGGCGTGGCTCCTCCACGGGCTACAGGTGGATCTCTGCACTCCTGTGGTCCTCCATGGGCTGCAGGGGGACAGCTGCTTCACCATGGGCTGCACCATGGGCTGCAGCTGGATCTCAGCTCCAGTGCCAGGAGCATCTCCTCCCCCTCCTTCTGCACTGACCTTGGTGTCTGCGTTGTTGCTCACAGGCTCTCACCCTGCTCCTCTCTGGCAGCCATCTTCATTTCCAACTACTTTTATTTTTCCTTCTTAAATATGTTATCACAGAGGTGTTCTGTCAACCACTGATTGGCCTGGCCTTGGTCAGCAGCGGGCCCAGCCTGGACTTGGGGAAACTTCCCGTAGCTTCTCGAAGAAGCCTCTCCCTCAGCCCCCCCCGCTGCCACCAAAACCTGGCCACAGAGAAACCAATACAGTTTGTAACCAATGTGTATTATTTAGGTTTTTATTAATAAGCTAAACCAAACCAAGAGCAGGTTTTAACTATAGGTTTTAACTGTAGGTCTACACATGAAACACGTGATAAATGGGACATATGGAAGAATTGTTATGGAATTCCTGTCAGAAATAATGAAATTAAGGGACTCCATGGATGTTTTCCAATCTAATTATAGCAAATGTTCGTGGCTCTACTCAGAGCCACAGGATTTACTCACATACACATTTTATTATTATATACAAATTTATCATACGTATTTATCTAATAATCTGCTAATGATTTTTCATTTTAAGCACTTTAAAATATTACCTCCTAAGGCTTTTAAAATTATTTCCACATGCAGATTTTGAAGCATTTGAATTTCCTTGGGTTGTCTGGGCATTTTCTTCTCTGGCCCTAGAAATTTAAGAGTGCATACAAGGGACAGAGGCTGCAGTGTAATTTGACAAGGCAGATCATAAAAGCTCCTAAAGATAGAGCAAATATAAAATATACACAGAATAACCACCTTTCTGTGAACAAAAGCTTTAACTTTTCCTTTAAAGCTGTAATGATTTATCCTGTGAGTCTGCTGGTGACTCTATTATCCCACTGATGTATGAGGGAGGTGCATGTTAAAATCCCATTAATATCCCGTGCCATTGATAAAATACCCTTTGAGCTTACAAATCATGGCAAGCAAAAACAATTGTGTTTCATATCCTCACTCTGAAAACATTATTTTGTTGTGTTCCACCAAAAGTGCTGAGGAAGCAAGAAATGAATCAAAGGTTGTAGCACTAAAACACCTGAGAATGGAAGAATGGGCAGAAAAGCTACAGGATTGTGAATAATTGGTCTTGTCATTAGGTTTTTCCCCTTATGATATAATCCTACAACACCAAGTTATACATTTTATACAAATTAAGGTGACTTAATGATTCTATTCATTAACAATGACTTCATTCTAAATTTTGATTCAAAGATAAAATAACAGCAGGAGTATTTCTGGGGACAGACAGCTCTGATTCAGCAATTATTTTGTGCCCTTGGGTATCTGTGAAGAAAAGTTCTGTGAAAGGAATTTTGCAAATTATTGAAACAGTGAAACTTTTCAGAATGAAAGAGCAAACCAGAGACAGTGGACATTTGAAGGGTTTAAGTAAAATCCAAATCAATAAGACATAAAGGGGGAAAAAAGAGAGATAAGGGTTCCATCAGGGGAGCTGAAGTGTAAATATCTGCTCTGGAATGATCTTCATGGGCTGCAGGGAAATAAATACCTGCTCCACCATGGACTTGCCCATGGGCTGCAGGGCAATCTCTGCCCTGATGCCTCAGTACCTTCCCCTCTTCCTTCTTCACTAAGTGGGGTGTTACCAGTGCTGTTTATCTCTTTTTTTTCTCTCACTCCTCTGCCTATGGCATGGTTTTGTCCTTCCTTAAATATGTTTTCACTGGGGTGCCACCAGTGTCGCTGCGGCCACACCTTGCTGCCCACACCCAATATCCCAGTGACATCTTGGAAGCAGGGACAGAGGTGCCACGATGCTTCTGACAACCTGTTCTGGTGCTTAAGTAGCATGAAAGAGACTTCTCTTCCTCTTTATATCGAACTGGAACCATCCTTGTTTCAGTGTAAGTCTGTTTTGCTTGGTTCTCTTGCTATGCACCTCAGAGAAGAGAAGCCCCGGGGTGACATAACAGGGGCCTTCCAGGACCTGAAGGAGCTCCAAGAAAGATGGAGAGAGACTTTGGTCAAGGGATGTAGGGACAGGACACAGGAATGGTTTCAAACTGGCAGAAAGCAGGGAGAAATGGGATAATGGGAGGGAATTGCTGGCTGTGAGGGTGGGGAGGCCCTGGCACAGGGTGCCCAGAGAAGCTGTGGCTGGAAGTGTCCAAGGCCAGGTTCCCTCTCCTGCCTGCAAAGCTTCCCCCCTTCCAGCTGGACCCACTCCCTCAGCCCCTTCTCCCAAGGCACACAGCCCAGGGCAGCCCCATCCTGGTGGTTGTGGTGGGTTGAATTTTCTGGACACTGACTACTCATCAAACCCCTTCTCAGCAGGACAAGGTGGGGGGCAATAAGATAAAAACCTCATGGGTCAGGATAAAGGGAGTTTAATAAAGAAAACCCTGCAGAAAATGACAGTGGTGACAACAGCAATTACAGTAGGATCTTTTCCTTGGTGCTTCAGTGCAACCCATCTTGAACTTCTGAAGAGATCCCTGCTTGAGAATTCCTCTCCCCCTGCTGGAAACTCCCCCTCCTACAGGCACAACAGTCTGGCAGACATTGGACTTGAGTATCAAAGCTTAGAAAACATTCGTTATCTCTGTCTTCTCTATGTCTTTTGGAACTAAATCACCCTCCCCATCCAGCAGCAAGTCCATGCTTTCCTTGTTCATTCTTCTCCTGATGACAGAGCAGAAATAGCTCTTCTTGCCCTTGAAACTCTTACAGATTTCAGCTGATCTCTGGCTTTTCTAACGCTATCCTTTATATCCATGTATTTCTGTCTCTCCTCTGTCATCTGTCCTCACATCCATTTCTCATATCTCTGCCTCCCGTTAGAGCTTGCCCTGAATTCCCTGATCCCCTGGGCCAGTCCTGGGATACATACACTTAACTGGTTGGATTTTGGGATGGAACAAATTTGCAGGTTTTTAAGTCCATTTGCTATTGTCTGTATTTAAAACTGCATAATATTTTTCAGAGGAGGAATATATTCTTCAACTTCTTTCTTGCTGTGTAAAGATAATTAATTTTCCATATTCATTAAAGACTGACACCCTAAAAGCTGAATTTCAGTCCACAGTGAAACTTTTCTATTCTAATGAATATTTTTGAATCCTATTAATTTTGCAGTAGATGTTTCCAAAGGTCACTGTAGTTAACAGCTGAAACCTTGGCAATGCATGAGGTGGAAAGAGCAGCTTTAACAAAGAGAGGCAGAGAAGAGGTTCAAGTCTTACAACCCTTGAATATCACTAAAATTAACCAAAACCAGAAGGTGCCTTGGTTTGCTTTTCACTTAGAGGGTTGATGTTTATAATTGTATTGCACTTCAGCACTTTTCATTAAATTTGGAGCATTGACTTCATTTGGAGCCCTTTGAAGCCTTTCCCTCAGTTATCCATCAAGCTGTACTACATTGAGCTGTCAGGCAAAGCATGTAATGACTAAACTTCTCAAAAAAACAGATGTTAATGGCTCCTGACATGGAAATATTTTCTTATCACAAAATTATGAGATGCCTTTAGGGCTGTTAGTGAGACATAAACAACATTCATCAAACTTAATTCCTTTTTCAGCTGATGCAGGTGATTCTGTCCTTAGAACATTTTTGTGTTAGTTCAGGATTAACATTAATGATATCGAATGGAAAAAAATAAACAAGCAAACAAAAATAGTCCCCCAAAAATAATTTTAGCAATTAAAATCGAGATTTTGGTTGATGGGAGGATGTTTTGTTTTGCTTTTTTTGTAACATTAGATGGAATAGGCCATCTAAATAAATTTAGATGTAGCTGCAGCTTTTAAATTAAAGCTGTGGGTTTTTTTTCCTAAAAGACCTGGGCTTGCTTCACCACAGATTATCATTCTTAGTATGATAATAAAGATAATGCACAGCCAGGAAAAATACAAATCTTTTCCCTGTAAAAGTCACTGGGTAGGGTGCTTACAGCTACTTCTTATGCAGGAATTCAGATGAGAAAGTCACAGGTGGAGTCAGTTTAAAACTAAGGAAGCAGAATTTTCTATTTCCACAAGAATTTCCCCCTATAAACAATGATTGTCTCCTTAAAGAAAAAACCCAAGTATTTTTGGAAGAAAAACAAAGGATAATTTGTATTCTTTCTCTAGTATCAGGACCATTGCATTCCTGGGAGCAACTTAGTGGAATTTAATAGTTTGCATTTAGAGGAAATCAAATTACATTTTTTTCTAATAATTGCTACCCATATATGATTGATTATGACTGAGCAAATTCACATGTCGGTTCTGCCAGCTGAGCAGACTAAATAGAGTAATCCATCCAAGCTCCCTCCTACAGAAACATGGAGGCTCTCAGGGATAGTTTTATCACTGTTTAGTTTCATTATGTGTAAGGCAGGAGTTAAACTTATTTAAGATTCAACCAATTGGTTGAAGCATTGAGCAACACAGTCTGGTGGAAGGCGTCCCTGCCCATGGAACTGAGGGGGCTTTAAGGTCCTTCCAACCCAAACCATTCCATGACCAATTCCATGAAGCTGAAAGAGCAAGTTGTTGAATTTAAACTCTGCAGCCTTCTTGTTTCTGATGTGTAATTTCAGCTCTGAATGGAATAAGTGTATTTCAGAAAAGCTTTAATTCCTCCAATCAAGTTGGATTGTGGCAATTAGTTTCTAGAATGAAGAGAGGCAAGTGCAGAGTCATAGAACCCTGAGGAAAACATGAGAAACCCAGTCTATCCCCATCTAAATTTATGTAACATAAAGAAATGACAGGTTTTTGAGGTTGCCATTGTAATACTAATAATGACTTCATGTATTTTTTCTGCCTTTCAATACCTGTGGGCATTTTTGAACAGAAATGTCCTATCAAAAGGAAAATACAGGTTGTAATCCTCTCACAGCAAGTGCCCTTTGTTACAAGCCTGCTTTTGGAATTTCAGCTCTGCTTGGAAAGAATTTCAATAGATTCCACCTCTGCTCCTCTTTACAGACAAAATTCACTTTCAAGCAGTTTTGGAAGGAAGGTATTTTCAGGATCTAAGCTGACAGAAAAAGTGGATCCTTCCTCACTGCCACTTCAGTGAGCTTTGAAGTGTCTATGGTAACATGAGGAAAACATTTAATTACAGACAGGTTCCCCTGCATGATGGTGGGGAAAGGAGCTGAAACCTCAATCCCAGAGCAACAGGCTCCAGACGTAATTTAGTGTGAGATATATTCTATCTGACTTCTTTCTCCAGCTTCTTCTCCAGGATGTTTCACAACATATGTGGGTATTTCACCATGTTTTTATCAGTTTTATCCTCTGGTCTTGGGTTTAGGTCTCAGCTTAGTGTTACACAGGGTGGTCCTTTGTAGTCATTTGACTGAGGCAAAGTTGGCAGCAGAAACTCCGGGACTCAAATGTTTGATTTTATTTAAGCATTCTTCAAAGATTTTAAAAGACTTCCTGGTGAGTAATAAATGCAATGGGTTCACACAAGGCCTCAGGAATGGTCACAGAGGATTGAAAATGGGGCAGTGTGTGAATAATGGCAGCCCCACATCAGCAGCAGTAAGCAACTCTAATCTGGAACAGCATATGCATAATTAATTGAAATTCAATTATCTCCATCAAAATGCCTCCTAGGAACAATGGAGAAAGATATAATATCAAAAAGAAGAAAATTATCCATATGTGGCTATTAGAAAGCAAGAAGGCTGTATAAATAACAAGAATTGAGCATCTAGATCATTATACAACTGTGCTTTGCTGAGAGATTTTTCCTGGTAGAATTTTGCCTTTGCAAACCTTTCTTTTAGAGGAAAAAAATTTGTCTCTTCTTTGACACAAACTGTCATTTTTCATAAAAGAAAAATTAAATACCAGAGCTCTCCTGAACATTACACAGTGTAAACCTCATGGTTTTCCCTACATATTCACAAACTCAGTTGTTCATCAGTATCGATGTATTTAAATGTCAGGACTTTTGTATCATGACAGGATAAGGAAAGGAGCACGAAAGTAACAAGGAAAGAGGATCATAAATCAGTCTTATTTTTCTGTTGAAGGACAGAAAGGAATTTCTCTGTGTTTCTGTTATGTCCAAATTAAAAGTCATTCACACAGTTCAAAAGACAGCATTGTTTGCTTGTTTTGTTTTGTTTTCCTGGAGTAGCCAAGTAGGAGATTAGTAATTTAATTTAGTGCACTAAGAACTGAAATGAGCACAAGGGCTGCACAAATGGTGCTGCTGGAGTTGGTGACAGGCACAAATCATGTCATGGGCTAAAGGAACACACCATGTGTGTGCAGCTGGGAATTTGTTGCTAGTCTAATTAAGTTATTAACAACTTAATGAGTATACAAGCAGTTGTTCCAATTGCAGAAAAAACCAATTACAAAGCAGTTAAAATAATTACACAGGAAGTCTTCCTAGAACCTTCTTGTTTTAGGTGTTGTGTGCCTGGAATCAGACTCACAGGATGGGTTTGGGTGGAAAGGGACTTTAAAGATAAACTCATCCCACCCCTGCCCTGGGCAGGGACACCTCCCACTGTCTCTGGTGGCTCCAACCTGGCCTTGGACACTCCCAGGGATGGGGCAGCCACAGCTTCTCTGGGCAAGCTGTGCCAGGGCCTGCCCACCCTCACAGCCAGGAATTCCTTCCCAATATCCCATCCAATCCTGAGGAACAAATGTACTCTTTGGAAGGCAGGATAAGATTGAGTACAGAGGGGTCTGGAAGACATGGAACTCAATTACCCAACAGGGCCTTGGGTGGAGTTTTCCCACCCTCAGGTGCCAGAATAATACAAACACATGTGCACACACATGGATCAGACCTCACTCACCAGCACAGAGCATGAGCTCAACCCAAGCAAACTGAGCATGTTGCATTCATTTCTCAGTATTTTGGAGGACTTTCTGTTGTATGAACAGCATTTAAGGATTTCTCAAACACCAGTGACTGGTGAGACCCGAAGTTTAAAGGCAAACCAGAGACAGAGCGGCCAACACTAAATTTTGGAGTGATTTTGGCAACGTATTCATAAGTACTAGAGGTATTTAGGAGCATTATCTTTAGTAGTTTCACACACTTGGGTTGAAGGCTGCACCCACATTCTGCACTACATGAGTAAATATATGTTGAACACACATACTATGTAGTCTGGGGTACTTTTATTGTACTAACAGGATACATCACTTAGCTATAAATAAATTGAATATAGATTAGAGGAGTCATTTTGGGCCATAGACAAAAGGATTATTGACAGACATGGGAATATATGGTAGTTCTTGAAATTTAAGTTATTATGCCATTCCTGAATGACATTCAGGCAACTCAGCTATTATAGAGAGACAGCAATATAGAATATTGAATATTATATTAGAGAGAGCAATAAATAACAGAATGAGCAAAATCTTGTTCATCCAAGTGATCAAAAAGACTTTGAAATGAATTTAATATGCTAAGTTTGCATGTGTTGAACTCCTGGTTTTTGCAAGTGGACAATGTATTCTGGATATGTGTGTGTCTCTGTGTGCACAGGCACTTGGGTCTGTACAGAGCAGAGCTTTTCCATTATGCAACTCAGATGTACAAGTTAATTTTTACATGTTTACAGGAATTCTACAAACTAAAATTCTCCCACACAGCAGGAGTTCTTTTAAACACACATTCTGAAAGGCATGCACGGGTAGTTTTAGGCAGAAACATTAAACCTTCTGATGGAAACAGAATTAGTAATTAGTAGGAAACAGTGAAGACTGAGATTCTTTATATCTTTCAATTCAAAGTCCATTAACAGCTTAAGCTTATTTTCTAAATTCAAAGTAATGCAAATATTTCAATAAGCAACGAAGGCTGAATGCATTAAAGTAGAATCACATCTGTTTTCTACAAATCCTAATGAATAGACTTAACCTAAAGTAAGAGAAAAAAAAAAAAGAAGAAAAAAGAAAGTAAAAAGGAAAGTAAACTTGATGCATTCTGACTTTTCCAATTAATGTAAATGCAGCAGAGAATGATTTGTGTTTTTATACAGGAACTTAGGTGAGCAATCAGTATGAACAACTCCCTGACTGCAGATTGTGCACCAAGCTGTACTGAACAAATCTGGCTGCAAGCAAGTCCTCAATTTTTATGCCACTGATTTCTAGAACACATGTGCTGATTTTAAAAATAATTCCCAACCTCCACTCTATTAGTCCTGAGGAACAATGACAAGGAGACAGGAATAGTTTTGGCAATAAGCATCAGCCAGGTTGCTCATAAATATTCCAGAAGTTCTGCAGTGAATGCTAAGCCTTTGGACACAGTCCTGGAAACATTTCCCTGCTAGTGGCTCACAACATGAGTAAAGAGCACTTTGTAACCAGAGAAAAAAAGAACAAACCACAGGATACTTTTTCTGCATACCAGGAACTCAAAATAAAAAAGCAAATCCTAAAACTATCATTCCCAGATATTCTCAGATTTGGAGAATCTGAGTTAGGGTCACTTTAATGTTTTTTGTTTGCTTGTTTTCTTTTCATTGTACATGTAGAAAGGAAGAAATAAGGATCTTTTTCTTCTGAATAATTTCTTCCTTAGTTTCCTCAGAAAAATAAGATCTCCCTGGCTTTTTAGCCGGTACTGCAAGTGCAGAGTTTAGGGTTTTAAGAGAAATGTTCATGCTTGCCTTTATTTCTTCTTTTGCTGGCTCAACCTAAAGGAAACAGGACACAGATTATGCTTCTGTCTCCTTCCTTTTCTCTTGGAGTGGGGACAGCAGAGGGTAAGAATTTCTGTGCTGAGCAGCCCTTCTGCCAGACTTGTCTGTTTGAAGGCGGTACTTCATGGGAAGGATGTCAGAGGAGGACCAATGTTCCCTCATATTTGTCACTGAGCAATCCAATGAACTGGACTGTCTATGACACGTCCTGTTATTACACCCTCCTGCAATCTCTCATACAGAATCCCAGAATCCCTGAGGTTGGAAAATCCCTCCCATCCCAGGGAGTCCCCCCTGTGCCCCATCCCCACCTTGTCCCCCAGCCCAGAGCACTGAGTGCCACGGCCAGTCCTTCCTTGGGCACCTCCAGGGCTGGGCACTGCCCCCCTCCCTGGGCAGCCCCTGCCAAGGCCTGACCCCCCTGGCCAGGCCCCAATTCCTCCTCCTGTGCCCCCTGCCCCTGCCCTGGCCCAGCCTGAGGCCGTTCCCTCTCCTCCTGGCCCTTGTTCCCTGGGAGCAGAGCCCGACCCCCCCCGGCTCCCCCCTCCTGGCAGGGATTGCAGAGAATTCCAGGAGCCCCCTGAGCCTCCTTTGCTCCAGGCTGAGCCCCCCCAGCTCCCTCAGCCCCTCCTGGGGCTCCAGCCCCTTCCCCAGCTCCGTTCCCTTCCCTGGACACGCTCCAGCCCCTCCTTGTCCTTCCTGCATTGAGGTGCCCAGAACTGGACACAGATCTTGAGGTGTGGCCTCACCAGTGCCCAGCACTTTCCATCAGAGCAGGTCACACCAACCCCCTCCAGCCTGTCAGCTGAGATTCGTTTCCAAGCATAACCTGGAGCACATTCAGGAAGAGACAAAGGAACAGTTGTTCCTGACATCATTTCTCAGTTGTGATAATTCTCCCCGTGAATATTAAAAATTCTTTTCATATGTCAATCTCCATGTAGAAATATAATGTTTCAAAATGTAATTTAGGAGCTCACTGGATGTATAGCCCAAATTAATGTGTTTCCTTCCTTGATGTGTTAATGATACCTAAACCCCAAAGTCATAAAAGACAATAGAGAAACATAAGGTCAGATTTATGTGGAATTTATGCAGCCAACTCTGAGAACATTCAGAATGTCTCCGAGCAGCTGGTTTCCTGATCAGCCAATGTGATGCAAAACCAAAGAAACCTCATGTTGTCTGTGCCCACTGAAATATGAATAACCTCAATTCTCTTACATTTGTCTAAAAAATTTGTGCTGGTCTTTCGTATTATTCGTGTTAATGAATATTACAAGGACAAAGAGAATCAGAGCATTTGTGTCTTTCTCAGCTGTTTCAGCTACACAAAGACAAGCCTGAATTTATTTCCTTAGTGCTCATTAGCAATTTTTTAGCCATATTAATCCCTACACCCAGACTTGCACTGTGCCCTCTCAAATCTTCCATATTTCCTACCTAAATCTCTCTGTGTTGGGTTTTATTAGTTAATTTGTCACATGAACTGTCACTTATAGGGTGGAAGCCTTAGATGGTATTAAATCCCTTGTGGAAGGCACTGGATGTAGTAATAATTAGTAGGAATCTGCCACTCAAATCCAGGAAAGTTAGAGAATATAAGAAAAAGCATCACAGAAAATCAAAATTTAGCTTGTAGAGGAATTTTCTTTTGTGAACTGTCTGCTTTGAGACTTCATAGAGTATTATTCCTACATGGAAATGATAAGTAGAACTCTAAGAAAGAAAATGAAACAGGAACTGCGAGTTTGAGAGAGAAACCTTAACAATGCCCGTAATTTATGTGCTTTTCCTCATCATTCATTTTATGTAACTCCTGCTTATTTTAAGAAATGTTTTAATTACGCTTCATGAAAAACTTAGGGACGCCCCAAATTGGGGTTTTTGTATTGCTACTTAGAGAGACACAAAAAAATAATCTTTTCCATAATGGATGTGTGAGCTTTTTAAGTTGCAATGATTTAAAAAGTATAAAAATTCAGTTATTTTAAAAAATGTTTTATATTTTATGAACTAAACAGTGCCTCAATCTTCTGGAGGAAACACTTCTTTGGGAGTAGTGCCTCCTGAATTTATTCTCACCAGAAAACTCTATTGAAGTTTCCAATTAAATCACAATTACTGAAATCACAGACAAATTATGGAATAAGACACTCCTCAGAATAAAAAACCAGAAGTGTTTGTCTGTGGAGACAAACTGCAAGGGCTGTCACAGCTAAAGTGAAACCCGAAATGACCCCCACAAAAGTCTTTTCCCGTGAAACATGGATATTTTACTTACAGTGCAATCAAAAATCAGAGTTGGACATGAAGCTGGTTTTGGTTATGAGGGAAGAACAAGATGCAGAGTATCAGCAAACACAAAAATGATGCCAAACTGACTCAACAGTGGGAAGGAAGATGGAACACCAACCCCCCCCACCTATTGCACGATGGGTTTGAGGTACTGATAAGGTGTCAGCACCTCAATCCTCCCTTCTCCAGACTGACCCAGCAGCCAGGGACTGGGAGAGGCAGATGAGCACGAAGTGAGTGAAAGTAGTAAAGAGGAAATTTGTGCTTATGGTCAGAACTGAGCTTAAGCTAAACCATTGGGAGTTGCTATGGATGGAACTGGATTTAGGTTGGCAGAAAGTTAATTTTCTTATCAGTTGCGGGGCTATGTTTTGGATTTGTGCCAGGAACAGGACTGATAACACAGGAATACTTTCATCACTGCTTTTCACAGAGCCAAGGCCTTTGCTGAGCCCTGCTCACCTGAGGGATATTGCATCCCATATGACACATGCCCAAAAGCAAACTCTTACACTGAATTTCTTTAACATGCTGTGTGGTCAGTCTGGCCAAATGCTGAGAATACTCTTTATTTGGACAGTGAAATAAGTCTGGCAATCTTCTCTTTTTTGTCTTATTCATGAAATTGTTCTTACTTTTAGGTAGAGCCTAGTTTGGAATTAATTTGTGTTTTCCAGGCAAACTGTAAGTGCTTTACTGTGGATATGGCTCCTCACATCACAGGGGAAGGTGGTGCTGATCCTCACCTCACACCACAGGGGAGCCCAGATTTTCAGAAAGTCTCCACATGGGTAGTGAGAAGCCATTCCAGCATCAGGGACCCTCACTGGCCTCTCACTCCAAACTGCTTAGAAATCAGTTCATTAATTCTCTCCTAAAGGCTCCCTGGGAGTAAAGGCCACCATTACCCCACCAGAGATGATGAGATGGTGACAGGCACAGACAGGAGGGTTGAAGAAAAGCAGCAGTGTCTAGAAGTGTAGAAGTTGTAGAAGCTGTGTCTAGTAAAAAATTCTTCCATTCCTGTAACTTTACTGGAACCAGATAAAAGGCTTAGTCTCATTCTGGAGGTTCCACAGAACACACTTTGTAAAAGTGGCCTTGAATTAAATGATCAGTGTGTGTAGCCCTGAAGTGCCAAGTATTTTAATTTACTGAATCACAGAATCACAGAATAACTAGGTTGGAAGACACTTCAAAGATCACCGAGTCCAACCCATACCCTAACACCCCAACTAGACTATGGCATCAAGTGCCATGTCCAGTCTTTTTTTAAACACGTCCAGAGAATTTGATTTATTTTTTAATACAATTAATGTTTTATGAAAGAAGCCAACAAACAAATCAAATAATAAGTGCCCAGTCAGCAAGTTCTACTTCCTTCCAGGAAGATGAGGAGAATCTCCATTCCATTTCCATTCCTTCTGTCTGTCACATTTGTTTAAATACAAATATAATTAGTTACACAGCCAGGTGGAAACTTGGCCATTTGCTGTCCCAGTCTGTGGAATTCCTTTCCCACACAGCCCTTGCCTGTTTTAATCAGAATCACAGAAACATATTGATGCTTCTTCTAATTTTTATCTATTTTCTTTGGTGATAAAAGAGTAATTTTGCAAGGCACAGGAGTGAAGGAACCAGCCATTTCTGAGCCACCATGGCTTTAAACTCTCCTTTGAAATGGAACAGTTGTTCCCCAGCAGTTTTTTGTCCTGGTCCAAAAGGTATTTCTAGAGCATGACTTACTACTCTGGCCCTTGGCTCTGACTAAGCCTGTTCATAAGGATGACCAAGAAGGCTGTCAGATAATCAGTTATTTACTTAGATTCCAAACTCACAGTCCATGCAGTCCCCTGATCCCCAATCTGAGGGGTCTTAAGGGGAAAAAAGGGGGTAATGAGACAGAATATATTTTAAGGGTGAAAACTGGAGTTTTTAACTTATAATAAATTGTTTTTGTTTCACTTCATGTCACGTGTTTCCTTTACAGTTGCAAAAATTGATTAAATCAATTAACATGGTTTTGCTAGCTATAAAAAGGAAATTTGTATCATAGATGTCCAGAGTGATCCCCTCTGCCTTTTGGGGTTTCTTTTCTTCATGTCATTCACATTGAAGTAAAGTTCTAAATAACACTGTTAAAAAAAAAAAAAAAGAGCTTTTCTTAAAACATCTTAATGTCTGTGTTTACTCTTAATAAAAACATCTATGTTTACTGCAATTTTACAAACAATTTCAGTTTTCAGTTATTTAGGATTTTAGACATGTACCTAATTGAAGCATAAGTCAGATGGGGGATATAGAGGCTTAAAACAGGGCATGTAATGAACCCAGTATGACAAAAACAATACCTGCAGAGTGTATCTACCACCTATAGAATGCATTAGAATATCTGAAGTGTATTTCTAAGTAAGTAAATTAATTATTTTTCTTTTTACAAAAGGCCCAGCAATAAGATAATTACAAAATATAACAAGACATAGTTCTTTCAGAGCAATTTAAAAACATCCTGGAGAAGTTTATACAAGTTTCTAAAGCTTTATAGTTTCTTCTTGTTTAAAATGTCTGTTGTTATTTCAGATATGTTTATACTGCCTTTTATGTTATAAGTTAACTAAATTCAGGTGCAAAGAGGAGGTTTGTTTGTAACATTTTGTGTACAGACAGAGTCTGCACAGTTCTCTCTGCAGTATAATTGTCTATAACACAATATTATATATCATTGTTCACAGAATCCCAGGATATGCTGAGCTGGAAGGGACCCCCAAGGACCATCCATCCAACTCCTGGCCCTGCACAGGCCCATCCCCAGGAGTCCCCCCCTGTCCCCAGAGGATCATCCCAACCCTCCTGCAGCTCTGGCAGCCTTGGGGCTGTGCCCACTGCCCTGGGGAGCCTGGGCAGTGCCCAACCCCCCTCTGGGCAAAGGAGAGCCTTGGCCTGAGATCCCCCCTGCCCCTGCCCTGACACAGCTCCAGCCCATTCCCTGGGCTCCTGGCCCTGGTCCCTCCAGAGCAGAGCTCAGTCCCTGCCCCTCCTCTGCCCCTGCCCACCAAGGTGTCCCTGCAAGGAGCTCTCCCCTCAGTCTCTGCTTCCCCAGCTGGACACACCAAGTGCCCTCAGCTGCTCCCCACACCCTTCCCCTCCAGGCCCTTCCCCACCTTCCTCTGGACACTCTCTAATGGTTCAATCTCTTTCCTACACTGTGGTGCCCAAAGTGCCCCAATATTGGAGGTTCAGTCGCCCCAGGTCAGAGCAGAGCAGGACAATCCCCTCCCTGGCCCAGTGCTGCTGTTCCTGGTGCCCCAGAATCTAAACTTCCAGCTCTCCAAGGAGGGAGTCAATAGGATCCCCTGGGAGACTGCCCTGAGGGACAAGGGAGTGGAACAGAACTGGGAGGTCTTTAAGGATCTTTCGTAGAGCACAAGAGCCAGTGATCCCCAGGAGCAAGAAATTGGGAAGAGAGGAAGAAATGGGGATGGCTGAGTAGGGACCTGCTGGTCAAACTAAAGGGACAGAGGCAAATGCTCAGGCATTGGGAACCAGTGACCTGGGAAGAGTCGAGGGATGGATTTGGGTTGTCTAAGGATGGGGTGAGGAAAGCCAAGGAAAAGCTGGAACTGAACCTGGTAAGAGACATAAAGAATAACAAGAGGAGTTTCTCCAGGTCCATTAACCAGAAAAGGAAGGTCAGGGAAGGTGTTACCTCCCAATAAACAATTCTGGAAAACTGATGACTATGTGGACAAGGAAAAAGCTGAGGGGCTCAACAACTCTTATCTCAGTCTCCAATGACCACCTCTCTTCACACTCCTCCCAAGTGGATGGACAATAGGATGGGGAGCAAAGTCCTTCCAGTGTAAGTAAAGTTCAAGTTCATGACTGAGGAACCCAAACATACATCGGTTCATGACAACCGAGGAGATGCATCCCAGAGTCCTAAGAGAACTTTCTTTACCCTCCCTCTTCACCAGTACATATCCAAACCATCTCCTAACCCATCAATGGAGAGGACATAATCATGACCAGTTCAAGGGCTTAATTTCACTGAGAGACTTTGATGCTTTGGAACAATAAAATAACATTTTACACTTTAAAGCACTCAGATTTGAGAAACAGCCTCTGATAACATTTATGTCTTTATGCCTGCCAAGCTATGAAAAGAGTTTTTTCTGCAGTGCAGTGAAGTACAACCACTTATGAAATAAATTTCATCGCCTCACTGACTATCTGAGGTGTGTTTTGTTTGCACATATCACTGCAAAATAAACAACCAACCAAATAAATAAATGTCAACACAATCTGTGAGAGGGATGGAACTGACAGGAAAAATTTAGTTAAAACTTCAGATAGATGTGATTTTTTTTCCTCTACTCAATAATATTACTGGCATTTCTTCTGGGATTTTTCAGTGAATTGATTATTACTATTTTTAGGAAAAAATAGATAGGACAGCTTGACACTGACCTCATTCATATCACTGTCAATGCTGCTACACTACTGACATTTAACTAATGCTGATAATTAAGAGGAAGATAAAATAATCAGTAAAATTTTGAAACTTTATGAAAAAAATCACAATTACATCAATATCCATGGGAAGAGGAGATTAAGAAAATGGCAAACTATGACATAAACAGTAAATTAGTCACTGGTGTACTCTGTACTCCCTTAACTTATGAGCAGCCTAGTCCAGTGGAAGTTGTCCCTCGTCATGACTGGGTGGAACTAGATGGACTTTAAGGTCTCTTCCAACACAAACCATTCTGGGATTCTGGAATTCTATGATTCTTAGCATCTCATAGTTACCATGATTATCAGAACTCCTCTAGAAAACCCATTCTAACAAAACCTTAAAGCATTTTGTGCTTTAAAATACAGACCTACTGTCCCTACTCCCAACTTGCTACCTTAAGTATACAAAGAGGATGAAGGCTGGAAAGATGGAGCAGGGAGAAAGAATTCTCAAATATTATACAAGAGATGGGTTTAGTTCTATGCATAGTGAAGTCTGCTCCTTGGGAAGGAGATAAAACTTCCCTCCTGATCCTGCAGTCTGTGACCCTGATGGCCCATCCAGCCCTAGTCCTTTTGCATTAATTGTTTCAGTGTGGAATGATCTGGAGTTTGTTTGTTTTAATTAATACCACCCTGTTGCTGGCCTGGCTGGAGCCCTAACTATGGCTCCTGTTTATAGTAAGGCCTCCTAGTCGAACATATTGTGTTATTCTCTCAAGGACGATCTGCCCTTGAGATTCCTAAATTGAAAAACAAAGTTATAAATCTGCCACCTGGTCCCACACAGAAGAAGACAAAATAGAAGCTTTGAACATCTGGAAATTCCTTTGAGCGATAAGGACCTTCCTGTTTACTATCTATGTGTTAACTAATCAGTATTAGCCTTGTATTAGTAATGTATTTTAATCACCAGTGAAAATCTATGTGACATGTAATAGCTTGCTAAGCTAATGTACTTAAGGCAGGACCCAAAAGAAAAGAGGGCTTGCTCGCTCGCTGGCCCGCGGGCTCGCTCGCTGGCTTGCGAGCTCACCTGCTTGCTTGCTCGCTTGCTTGCTCACTATCTCCTCATTTAAGAATGAACATGATTACTATTAATTAAACTTGTCTCCGTACTTTATTCCCGCGGACGGTGACACCACCCCTGGAAGCGTTCCAAAACATGTGGAAGACACGGGTTAATGGTGGCTGGATTTGATGATCTTAAGGTCTTTTCTGACTTTGATGATTCTTTAATTCTGATTTTCTAACAGATGAATGTGAAAACACAGCAGAGAACTGAAAAAAGTTCAAACATTGCCCTCATGGGACATATTCCTGAGCACAGAGATTCTTTTTTTTATGATGATCCCATGAATGTCAGTGCATTTTGCAATTTTAGGCTCCTTTCTACACGCCTTAAACCTGTATAGTGTGGAACTGCTGGAAATGGAATAAAGCACTTGCCCTAGGGCTCTCAAGATTAACTCGTGGTGCTGCTTGTTACAGATTTTTACGGATTTTAGGGCTGTACAATGAGAATTACCTGATCAGGCAGGAGAAATGCCCATTAATTACCTTGTTCTTCAGCAGTAGATGTTGACCCAGACAAGAAGATGCAACAGCAAGATTTTCACATCATGGCCAACAACCCTCCTACAAAGACCTTTTCTGTGTCTACCCTTGTGTCTGTGTGTTCATACCTGAAGATGTATCTAACATTAAATGACAGCCAGAACTATCCTAAACTTGATAATTGTGTGAACCTCAGCTTTTCTCAGTTTCCATGGCAACAGGACACTAGGCTGAGCTGAGTTGTCTTCCCCCGATATGATTCTGATCATCTCTTTCTGTTGCAAATTAATATTAAATTGGGAGTCAATAATAAATGAAAATACGTTTCTAAGCAGCAAGTTAACAGGATGAGGGACAGGAAGGATTAAGCCATTTAGCCATCAGCTGCTTCTGCTAGAAAAGTGTAAGACAGAAAGAAAACTACTGATTTTTATGAAAAAAGAAGCTCCTGAATTTTATGAAAACACCATGGAAAGTAGCTTTCAGGAGCATTTCAATGCAGAGCCAGTCACACAAACTGCACGCAGAATGATAAACTACAGACTTTTCTGCATCACAAGATCTTCATTCCTGGCTTTTAATTAGACATTGTTTAACTCATCCTTTGTCTAAAAGACCTGAGGATTAGAGGTGAAATATGAATATAAATCCCCTACACACACCATCATCTCCTGTAGGTAAATCATACTTACAGATTTTGTGCAGGAAAAAAAGCCAACAACCTACAAAAGACAGGGAAATTACAATGGAAACAATAGAGGATTGTCATTAAAAATATATTGTATTTGATCATCAGCTCCTAGAATTATAAAATCACAGAATTTTGTGTGCTGGAAGGGACCTTAAAAGTCATTTATTTACAACCCCTGGCATGGGCAGGAGCACCTTCCACTAGACCAGGTTCCTCCAAGCCCCAGGATGATATAGCATCTCCATCCCATTTCCTTATAATTATTTAAGAAATTATCAATTTTGAGATGTCAAAACTACAAAAACGCATGGAGAAACTGAAATGTTCAACTTGATCTTGTGGAAAATGTCTAATATGACTTCGGTTACAGCCTGCCCTAGTATAAAAATAGAAATCAGTGAAATTCATGTCACTCACTTGCACAGGCATTTTTGTCATGCAAGATTTGCATCTAAATAAGAAAGAAAGGAACAATCCCACAAACTCCAGAAATTCCCATTATTATGAGGCTTCCTTAAACAAATATGCTTTTCCTTTTGGGAGTTCTGTCTTCAAAATATACAAAGATTTTGCACACAGGCTGCTGTTTTCATTCCAAAAGTCTTGACAGGTGTCCCATGCACACACACACATATTAAATACAACACACACATTTAATACATCACACACATTAAATACAACATACACCCACCCATAGCTCCTTAGAATGAATTCCTGGGGGCTAAAACAGAAAAGCTCCAATGGAAATAGACGAAATTATCCCAATTTAGCCATAAATCTAGCAGTGAGCTGAATTTAGCCATAAATCTCAGGGATATATGTGGTTGTTTATGTTGCTTATCTACATGTGAATGATCTCTTGGTAAAAACAAGAGTCATAGAATTAAAACTTAGACTAAGAGTCATTCCTTTTGTACACACAGTTATTTGTGTTCTTCCAATCCCCTACCAAATCTAGAGGTTTTCTCTGATCTGTAATTTTTAAAGCTCAGGGGGTTTCTTGTCCATGAATAGATTTGTTAAAATATATTCTCCAAAAAGCCAGGGGGTCTCAGCCTTCTACCTTGAAAATGTGAAAAATACACCACATACTGTAAGGATAGAGGTCCTTATATCATCTACTGAAATAACAAGGAAACCCAGAAAATTCTAAGGAAACAATTCTGAGTTAACTTTTACATTGGAGACAAAAATGATTCATGAAAAGCTCTAGTGCCTGGCATTCCTTGTCTCTAGGCAGATGCTCTGAAGTTGTCTCATGTCAGATGAAGCTTGTGAACCAGTTTTATTGGCTTCTGACACTATGCTTTGCCAAGAAGTGTGAGACTCAAACAGCCTGGAAATTCATTAATCTCATAAAGCAATTAGTGTAAAATCTAGTGACTGTTAAATGACTGCAAATGAATTAGTTGCAACATAACATTTAATTTTCAGTGGTGTGTTCATTTATTTATGTTACATGGCCAACTTTACAAGACAGATGCAAATACTTAGAATCTAATCCTGCAACTGCCACGAAACAAAACTATTTTTCCTCATTTCTTTTTATCAAAGCTGGAAGTCTGGTTCCTGACTGACCAACCAAGAACTACACTGAAGAAGAATGGGATACAATTCTACAGTGGCTGGATCTGATGGTCAGAGAAGCTGTGGCTGCCCCATCCCTGGGAGTGTCCAAGGCCAGATTGGAGCCACCTGGGACAGTGGGAGGTGTCCCTGCCCAGGGCAGGGGGTGGGACTGGATGGCAATGAATCTCCCTCCCTCCCTCCCTCCCTCCCTTCCTTCCTTCCTTCCTTAATGACTTTATTATGACCCTTTCACTTGGATTCTGAGAAGATCCCACAGAGTTAAACATAAACACATATCCCTGGATGTACTGTTATTACCCCTCACATTTTCTCTTAAATTCCATTCAGAAGAATGAAAATATAATCATTGTATTCCTAAAGCAGAATACCTTTGGTATTTTTGAAAGATGTCCATGTCGTGCAGTGGAGAAATTATTTATGCAGTGTCACTTGATTTATTACAAATGAAGTTGAAGGAGATAAATTTATCCTCACTAATATGATTTTCCTCACATTTTGTGGAGAAAAAATGTAGAGGAACTTTCTGTGATGCCCTTTTTAATTTAGAAAGTGCATTTTATTATTACTTGGATGTGTTAGTTTTCCCTAATAATGCATTCATCAGGGACAATGTGCAAAATTAATTGTAAAGTAGGAATAAATGATTAACATTTAAACACTACTGCACTATTTTAAAAATAGCGTGAATGGCTGTATTAAAATAACAAAGCAATGGTTAAATCAACAGTTCCTGTCTTTTAAGTTCAGCTTGTTGCATCCACACCAGAGCCAGGTAATTAAGGATTGGAACATTTGCCTTTTGACTTCTTACAGATTAGAATGAACAGCAAACACAAGCAGAGAAATAGTTCAATATATTTAAAAACTGAATAGAAAACTTAAGGGAAGTATTTGGAAAAAATCCTTAAAAAAATCTTCCTAAAATCCCAACATAAACGCTTCATATTTTGTTAAATTTTATTTATTTATTTATTTATTCATTCATTCATTCATTCATTCATTCATTCATTCATTCATTCATTCATTCATTTATTTATCATACTCATGTTACTCTTACAAAGCTTCCCCTTGGATTGTTCCAAGTCCACGTATTTTCTTATGTCTATTAATTTCCCCTGAAAGTTAAATTGAACTGCATTGTGTTTTTTTTCCCCTTTACATTCTTTTGAAGAACCCATTTCTTGTCTTGCAGTTATTGAATTCCACTGAAAAGAGAACATTATGTACCAATCATGTTTTAACATCTGAAAGTACAGTTTGCATTTACTTGTGAAACCAGGAAGGTAAAGGAGAACAAAGTCTACGTGCTTAGATTTTAAGATCTGTGTGTTCTGACTTATTGTTAATCATTCCTGGCACATCCCTGGCAACATTAATGTGTTTCCCATCAAAAAATAAAATATAAATTAATAAAAAGAAGCATGAAAAGAAGACATAAAAGTTACCCAGGTTTATAAACAAACTTTAAATATTAGAGCCCCTGTAGTTAAAACACAACCAGTCCTCTGCCTTTGGAGCCACTCTAACAAGAAAATCCAGATTATCGAGTACTCAGTGCTTACATGGAATTTTCACTTCCAATATGTGCTCATGCTCTTCACCTTGAATTAGGAAGGGCATAAAAAAGGAAGGGACAGAACTGAATGAAGGAAATGTCACCTACGGGGCACAGCACAATGTATCCCTGAAAGAACTCAGTGAAGGCATGTGGCACAGCCAGTGCTGTGAGCCTTGAGAGTGGAGATTCATTGTAAAATTCACATACAGAAATTCTTGGACAAATCTTGAAAGAAAGAGGAACTTGTGTGTTTATAAAGCTCATGTAAACGAAGTATCAGCAATAAGGTGAAGGCTTAATGCTTCAGGCAATGTATCCTACACAACCTGTATTGGACAAATAATTGCATTCCCTTGCCCTACCTTGCCTTGCCTTGCCTTCCTTTCCCCCACTCAGCCACTCCCTCTCCCCATGTCCTCATCAAGTTTGGGGACAAAATCGGATGAAAAAATCTCATGGGTCAAAGATAAAGGTGAGGAAATCACTCAGCAATTACCTTCATGGGCAAAATTGACTTAACTAGGGGAAAATTAATGCAATTAATTGCCAATTAAAATAGTGCTGATAGTGAGAAATAGAGTAAATTAAAGCCCCTCCTTCTGTCACTCCTTCGTTCCCAGTTCTGCTCTGTCCTTCCCAAACAGCCCAGAGGGGATGGAGGATGGGGAGTTATAGTTCACCTCTGTCCCTCCTTCCTCCTCCCACGCTTCCCCTGTTCCAGGAGGCGTCCTTTCCATGAGCAGCATTCCTTCAGGATAAACCTGCTCCAGTGTGGGCTCAGTCCTTGTAAGGGTTTTTTACACTGGTTTCAGGGAAGTACCTGCTCCACTGGGGTCTCTTCCATGGAATCGCTGCTCCAGCATCTGGAAAATCTTCTCTCCCTCCTTCTTTCCTGATTTTCATATCCGCATTTTTTTTGTCACTTTTTTCCATTCACTTCTCCCTGCCTGGGCCTTTCCCCCTTTTTAAATATATTTTCCCCCCTGTGTTCCCTGTTCCCCAAACCTTGCCACTGACACACAATTCATCACTGACTCAAACCTTATATCACATTGAAGTCTCTGACAGGAACTTCTTTACATTCATCCTTCCAAAAGGAATTATCCAAAGAATTAGCAATTTATATGGTAGAGTTGGAGGTTGCAACCATAATGGGGTTCTGGGGCCTGAGGGAGCAGCTAGAGGAATAAATTTAGAATATTTGTACCTGGCAGAGCCAGGCAGACCTGGCAGCAAGGAATAAAGGCAAAACAGTTCCTTATAGATCAGGTTAAATAATTCTGGAGAGGTTTCCCCTCTGCTTTGGTGTTCGAAGGAAAATGATTTTTAGAAAGAATAAATAGTGAAAACTACTGAGCTTTGGGGATTTATAAACACTGCAAATTGTGAACTAAGTGATCCTTCTTTTTCTGGCTGAAAAAAATCCTTGAAGAAGGATTTCATTAGATTGCTACTCTGCTATAGAAGACAGACGGCCAGGTTATGTCTGTTAGATTATGTCCACATTAGCAAGATCAACTCAAATCCTTTGGAATTTACCCTGTATCCACATGCTGAACTGTGTCATAGGATTGATGGGGAGGCCAAAACGGGCAAAGGTGGTGCTGAGAACTTTCAAAGGTACAGCTTTAAGTGGCTGGNGGTGGTGGGGGTGGTGGTGGAGGTAGAATCATCATGTTTTCAAACATTTTATTAAGTGAACTGAAACTGCTCCAATAATTGTGGGGATATTTGGGGATGATCTTGAGCAACAGCAGCTGGAAAGTTCCTCTCAATGGAGCCAAAGCAGAGGCCTGTGACCCCAATAAGTTAAAGTGTGTTAGACAGAATATAATTAATACATCTGGGCTCAGGACAAACTAATAAGTGTATAGAATAGTGTAACCAGTGACAGAAAACACGGTTGGCAAATTCAGCCTTGAGCAATGTGACCACCAAGACAAAAATAAGTAGGAGACATGAAGTGACACCAAGTTGCCAGACTAAGAAAAAAAATGAGCATTAGGGGCTGCTAAATAACATTCCACCCAACAGTCAAGAAGGATGTTTGGTGAAGCCAAAAACCCACAAATTAATATGAAGAACAGCTGAGATTCTGCTTTTGAGGATTTGGGCAGAAACAAAAACAGGACAGAGAAAAATCAGAGTAGAAAATGAAAAGTTCCTGTTGGTTTCAACTTCTCTCCTCAGAGATCTCTCGAGGCCTAAAAGTTTTTTCCTTGACCAAGAGACACCAAGGGCTGCATCATCTCCACCATTTATTTGTCACCAGCTCCATGGTAGCAAAGCTTGCAGATAATTCAAGATACAATTTTGAAGACTGGGCAGTTCTGTGTTTGTAGGGCTGATGGCAAATAATGTGTAAGCAGAAACAGTTAAGAACTGTCTTTTTAAGGGAAGAATTCCATAAATTTTAATTTTTGGTTTTCAAACTAGTTTGATTCTTAGCTTTCTGAACACGATGATTCCAGATTCTCCAATCAATAGGTAATACACTCACACAGCATAAATACATCTTTCTGCAACGTTACCATGGATTTGCTGTGGGTAAAGGCTTTGAGCTTTCAGAGACACGTTTTAAAAAATGTTTTGACTTTTCTTGGCCAAGATGGATTGCTGAGCTTTCGTGTTCAAAGACAGGAATAAATACTGGAAGCTGAATGGTGACAGAGCCCTACCGCAATAAATGCTGCTCTGCACAATAAACTGGGGAGTTTCCCACTGACACTGCCTGACAAACACCAAGGGAACTGCAGTGCCTCAGCTCAGACCTGATTTTCAGCTCTGGGAAAAGCAGGTTCAGATGGGAGAACATAGAAAGGCAAAGGTACCCAGTCCCCACAATGGATTTTGTTCCCACTCTCAAAACAAAGAGGTTCAGGAGAGAAAATATCTCATTGCAACACCTCTCAGTCCTTCTCTGCTTCTCTCTCCAATGTGTCTGTTCAGATTTCCCTTACTTTTCCCTTATGTTTCACATAAAGTAATGGATGTTGAAAGTTAACAAATGTGGCACTTTGTGCTTTGTGGGCAAATATTGGACTCGCTAGTCTTGGAGGTCTTTTCCAGCCTGAATGATTCCATGATTCTGTGAAACTTGTCAGGATTATTTCTCGCTATTTAGCATGTTTATTAATTTGGAATGAAGTCACTGAACTGCCCATGTAACTCCCATGTGATCCAGGATGAAAAAGACATCATTGGCCAGAAAAAAAGGGATTTATCAAACACTGAAGTGCTTTGTTTGGATGATTACTGTGATTATTTTAAGGGATTATTGAAATATAATTGATTGTGTACCATAACTTCTGTGGATTAATATTTATTCCAATCTGCTGGGATTTGCTCAGACTGTATGAAAGTATTGCAGATCCTGGGAATTATCCAGAGAGAGGGGGCAGGAGAAAAATCCTCTTCACAGTTTCTGAAACCAACCCAAAGTAGCATGAATTACTTTTTATCCAAGTGCAACATTCATTAGAAAAATTGTGAGGTTTGTCTCATGTACTTCCCACTTCCTCTGAAAATAAATAATGCAGATTTTTCTATAAACACACTTAAAATCAGTGCCAGAAATATTTTTCACAGAATCACAGAATCCCATAATGTCCTGAGTTGGAAGGGACCCCAAGGATAAAGAGCTTCCCAAGGCTGCCAGAGCTCCAGGAGGGTTTGGACAAGGCTCTCAGGACAGGGTGGGATTGTTGGGGTGTCTGTGCAGGGCCTGGGGTTGGACTGGGTGATCCTGGTGGGCCCCTTCCAGCTCAGGATATTCTGTAATTCTGTGAAACTCTGAAAGCACAAAAACATTCACCATGGGGTTTTTTTGTTTTGTTTTTGTTTTTATTCAAATAACAAAGTGAAAGCTTCCATTGCAAATGGTTTTCAGAGTCTCTAAGAAGACCACCTCTTGCTGCAGCTGTTTGTTACCAGACCCCGCAAAGAGCCACAACCAGAGCTCCTTCAGGACTTCAAACCTGGAATACCATGGAGGAAGAGATTTGGAGGTTTGGAGTTGAAGAACTTGTACCTCTACTCAGAAATTAGAGTAGGGTTGAGGGGCTGTGTAGCACTGAGGATCTCTAGAACAAAATGAAGACTGAAAATCATGGAATTACAGACTTGTTTGGGTGGGAGGGACCTTAGAGGTCATCCAGTCCCACCCTCTGCCATGACAGGGACACCTCCCACTATCCCAGGTTGTCCCATCCAAATAATAAATCTTTCAAATTATAACTAAAAATTGCTCCTATATTTAGATTCCAAAGGAAATCTAAAATATTTGAAGAAGTCAAAGAGCCATTCTCAAGTAACATTTTGCATTTCCAGCCTTTAGAACTCCCTTTGGAATCCTGTTCTAACCAGACAAGTGCAAAGCCACAATTTCACTTTTGGAAAATACACTTTTGCTAACCTTGGAGCAAAGATTTTTTTGTTTAGAGAATTTTTCTAGAGCTGTTAATGAGTTTGTTAAGGATCCAAATGTCAGCTGCATTTAGAAACCAAGGGGAAGAAATTGCTTAGAGGCCTGATAAACTTCTGTGTAAGTCACATATTTTAAAAGAGAAAAGATGAGAAATAAAGGTCATTGGGTGAACAACTCAAGACCAAATCTGCTGAAGTCAGAGAAGAGTCATTGGAATTTTGGGAGACCAAGATCTTTTTAGTTGTGAGGTGGTGAGATATAAAGAAGCTGAAACTCACATTTCCCAGGTCTTGGTTCTGGAAGTTTGAAGACTGTCTGAACTTCATGCATTAGGCAAACATTTTAATTTTGTAGGGGACAGATTGGGAAATACAATCTTTTAATCTATGAGAAAGACTTTCACTGAAATTAATGCAGCCAGATTGTTTCACCATATGTTTCTCCTAAATTCCCCCAAGTATTCCAGGAGTCAACCAAACTTCAACATATTTGAGCTTGTTTATCTTTAGATGCAAAATTCATCCAGACAAGAGATGTGTGTTGTTTAATTAACTTGATATTGTGCAGTCCTTGAATGAAATGTGCTCTGGTACTTTCTAGCAGGATAGTAGGATATCTTTTCCTTGGAAAGGCTTATTTATTGGAACCTATTGTTTATAGATGTCCTTCAGGATGTCGTTGGTTGTGGCTGCTCCCCCACAAAACCCCTTGAGATAAGATTTGTAAGTTGTCCATTTTGAGTTGCCCCAAGCAATGGAAAAACACTTAATGAGTTGAAATTTGACATCAAGAGGGAAATCCATGAAGAGGAATAGGGAGGGAATGGATTTAACCAGCCTTTTAAACAACCATCCCTGAGCTGAAAGAGACTAACACCATCCTTACACTTTTAATTGAGCTTTGTAGCAGGAATTATTCTCTTTTAACTCCCAGGACTCTGAGAACAGAGAGTTGCTGTAATAATTCATGGCAGTTTCCCTTCCCTGATAAAAAGGCAGAATTTGTGCTATGGAATAATAATAATATTCCTCAATTTTGCAGTTCAAGTGGCTGAATATTGGGGTTTGGAACTTTAGCAATGTAAGATTGCAGACAAACTTCATGAAAATAGGTAGAAATACATGGTGGAAATATATAATGCAATAATTTCAGTTATCTAATATATTTTGGACATATACAGAAGACATAAAGGGGGAAATAACCAGTTTCTGGAGATTTTAAAAAGTAGCTGACACCTGCAAAATCATGCTCTATATTACCTTGCAATAATCATTAATTTGCCTGTAACTCCTCACTCAAAACAGTAGCTCTAAATCTTCTCAGCTCTTGCAATTTCATCAATATTGCTTGAAATAAATAAATAAAAGAGAAAACAACCAAAATCTACTTTATTTGACAGCCTGGCTGACTAGACTGAATAGTAACATCATGCAAACTGCTACTTCTTTGCTCTAATTAAAGTGATTGATAGAGATTGAACAACTGAAAATGCACAAGACTTGGCAAAATCTAATTAGCTAAAACCAGAAAAAGTATTACACTGTGAGCAGGTCTGGGCAAATAATTGATTTAGTGGAAAAACTGTGTGTTGGGTGGAAGAATGAGGACAGGCTTTGATCAATCAATAAAATTTTAAATCATCTATTTTGATGATTTCAGGTGAAAGGAATGATAAGGAGTTGATTCCCAGAAAGCTGAAAATGATCTGACGTTCTTCAAGGTTGAGTTATTTTTTTTTATTTTTAACTGTTTCAGTTGAAATCTAAAGGTATGATCATAAATCTAATGGGGGAGCCCTTGCAGAGAAGTCCACCTACACAAAATGTATCCTTATTTTTTATGTATATGTATTTTTTATTTCTTGTTTTAATAGAGAACTAAAATTGAAAACTTACAAGGTTTTCAGGTTGCAACAATTTATTTTGATAGTTACATTCACAAAACCCCAAAGGGGGCCCAGTTTGAGCAAGAGATGGTGTTAGAAAACCTAAAGCCCACCTGGAGTTGAATCTGGAAAAGAATGTGAGGGACACCAAGAAGGACTTTTAGAAGTATATGAACAAAAGGAAGAGTAGGAAAAAAGTGGGTCCAAGGAACCATTGGGTGATTCTCAAAAAAACCCTAAAGAAATAACAATTCTATCAATCCTTGAAAGGATTATTTTAATGTTATTAATATCAAATATTTTAATATTGAAAATTGTTTAATTAAGCATATTTAATATTATTGATATTATTTTAATAGCACTGAGCATGGTTGAAATCACACCTAGAAAATGAACTAAACTAATCTGAAGCAACTGAGGAAAATGTCCACATTTTTTTTGCCACCAAACCTTTAAAATCCGCCATCCTCAACATTCTCTTGGGAATTTCTTCAACCTTACAAAGGGCCATTCCAGTTTCCATTTACTTTGGTAACAACTGGAAACCTCATCTCCTTCCCCCAGGATTTCCTTGGAGTCCCAGCTGTCAGTTTTGCCTGTCTCCAACAGTGTCCTGAAGACTGGGGCTCTGCCAGGGCAATTAGGGGCCATCAAAAATGATGTTCTGAATAAAATCCAGATAATCACTGTATTGGTATCACATCCTATTGTCTGCCAAACAGTTTTTGTTTAAGCTGCTTCAAATTAAATAAGCAGAAAGTATAATTTTTTTTTTATTTTTTTTTTAGTGATGGTTTGTTTGTTTTTTTGATTTTCCCACCCTGGATGTGGATGGATGGAGAAATGAGTGCCACAGTTTAGAGGAATAGCAAGGAATAGCATCACTTTTGCTGTTAAGAGTATTTTTCTATAATTTTTACTCTTCTCTCTCAATTGCTCTTTCACAAGCCTTTAGTAGGTTCACAAATTCATCTGAAATAACAACCCATAAGTTACAGTTTTAAGATTCCAGGCTCTTCAAATGTGAAAAATTGATCTGGAAGGGATGTAGGGCTGGTGTCTCCCCCAGGACTTATGCTAACCAGTTCTGTCCCATCAGCTCATGAGCTGAACAAAACCTTTGCAGTACATTGGTGTGTCTATTTCTGTCTGTCTTGATGAAGATCAAAAATACCTAAAAGTTTCTCTCTGAAGTTATTTAAGATTTAATAAATGAAGAGAAAATATCTTTATTTCCCAAAAAGCTGTTTGTGAAAGCACTGCATTCATTCCTCCCTTGGTGGAAATAAATGTATAATTCCTTGTAAACACAGAGTTATGCCTTTCCAGGCCTTTGTAAATGAAAGTGTCACTCAGCTGGACAGGGACAATTCCTGCCCTTGTCAGCTGACGAGGCTCAAATCCTGCAGGCAGACCCCACACTGACCCCTGTCCCCACAGTGGGTGTCTCAGGCATCTGGGGTGCACCTGAGGTCTCCTGAGATGTTGATTCCATGTTCCCAGTAATGTCCTGCCTCTGGAGCAAACATGGCCAAACACCCCCAGGTGTTTACTTGCACAAGTTTGGCCATATTTACACCCATGAGTTGTAACAGCAAACCTTCCCTGCCCCTCCTCTATTTTCCCTTTGTTCTTCACACCTCAGTGCCTCCTTTCCTCTGAGTTTGGCCTTTACCCATAAGGAAATTTACAAAGTCCCAAAGTCCCTATGAAACATCCTTTAAGCTTAAATTTTTTCCTGTGGGAATTACAGTGATCTTGTTTCCCTTCCTTCGGTCCAGGACCAAGTTCTGAGTGAAGTCATCCAAGACTCTGCATGAGCTGCTCCTTCCCTGCCCCATCCAGCAGTGTCCTGTCTTGGGTCTTCAGTGTCATGGAATCGTAAAATCCCAGACTGGTTTGGGTTGGAAGGGACCTTAAAGCCCATCCAGTGCCACCCCCTGCCCTGGGCAGGGACACCTCCCACTATCCCAGGATGCTCCAACCTGGCCTTGGGCACTCCCAGGGATGGGGCAGCCACAGCTTCTCTGGGCACCCTGTGCCAGGGCCTGCCCACCCTCACGGCCAGGAATTCCTGCCCAATATCCCATCTCTCCCTGCCCTCTGGCAGTGGGAAGCATTCCCCCTTGTCCTGACATTCCAGGCCCTCATAAATTGTCTCTCTCCATCTTTCTTGTAGCTCCTACAGGCACTGGAAGGGATTCTCCCTTTTCTCCTCCTTGCCAGGGTTTGACACCTCTGTGCTTAATTCCCAGTCTTTTGTTTCAATCTTTCACGCTAGAATCCATGAACCAGATCTCCTTAAAAGTCAAATCTTTGGTGCCACACTCAGGGCCTGAATCTTCCCTTGTGAAGCCTCCTCTGGCTCCTGTTACATTTGGATTTACTCACAGGTGTAACAGCCTACTCAGAGCTCAGAGACCAGAAGGAGCTGCTAAACACAACACAGGTGAGATGTCCTGGTGCACTGAGTGAGAAGAAGTCTCCCCAGATCTCCCTAAATGTCTGGGGTGAAATAACAACCCCACAGCAATCTCTGACAACAGTGTTCCCCTTCTTTTTTTCAACAGAGAAATCTTCCAAATATGAGTTTCCTGGTGAGTGTTTATACCTAACGCAGGTTCCCAGTTCTTTCCAGTCTGTTGCTCCCTCTGAATATCTAATGAATAATGCAATGTAAATTAAATTGGTGAGTGGATGTTGCAGTGGGGCTTGACAAGTGTTTCTTGGAAGTTTACAGACATTTACATATCTTGCAATTTTAGCTGCAGCAGTTATGAGTGGTGTTAGAGGAAGACAAAGAGGAAAATTAGCTGGGTCAAAAAAAAAAAAAAGCAAACTTTTCAAGTATATTTATAAAAGGAATTTTGACAGCCTCCTGGCACAATAATAATTTCTTAACTTCTCTTTCCATTATATGCAGTTTTCTACACTCCCTTCTGCATAAGGGGATCTGGCTTTTCTTTAACCTGATGCTGATTTATGTTAAAAATATTTTATTAATTTGTTCATATTTATGCCAGGCTTTGAAAATGCAAACAGAGCTGTCCTGTGGGAAATACACTCAGCTGGCTTGGGGCTAAAATGAACTGCTTTATAATGTCAAATGGCAGCATGAGGGTGAATTTCTTCCTGATCTGAGATGCTCCAGAGTATCACACCTACAGCCATAATTTTAATGGTAATTTATTGCTCCTGAGAAGGGGAAAAGGAGGTCAGATGTGTATATTGGTTCAGCAGGCATGTGCTCTTACTCATTTTCTTGCTCAGCTTTTGCAGAGATGGTGGAGAGGAAAAATGAAGCCTAATGCATTCGCAAGGTTGCCAGGAGCAACTAATGCTTCCAAATTGGTATTCATGTTTTATTACATCTTATATTTCAGCACCTTAAAAACAATAAAGAAAATTGCGTTTTCTCAGAGAGTCCTCCTTCAGGGAATGTACTTCAAGTTTACTGTCTTTTTTCTGATATCTTTGTCCATGTATTATAAACTTCTTGCTTCAGAGAGAAAAAAAAGTATATATTTATGCTCACATTATGTATATGTACAAAGGCAAGTGTATGTAACTCCGTGTTCCTGTAAACGTACATATTTGATTCCTCTAAAGCATTGACATAAAGTCTAATAAGTCTTTTAGAGACAACTAATTTGTAAGCTTTTGGGAACATAAAATTATCCAAGGAACACCATGGAATCCCAGAGTGGTTTGGGCTGGAAGGGCTCTTAAAGCTCATCCAGTGCCACCCCCTGCCCTGGGCAGGGACACCTCCCACTGTCCCAGGGGGCTCCAGCCTGGCCTTGGGCACTTCCAGGGATGGGGCAGCCACAGCTTCTCTGGGCACCCTGTGCCAGGGCCTGCCCACCCTCACAGCCAACAATTCCTTCCCAATATCCCATCTAATCTCGTCCTCTGGCATTCCAGCCCTTGGAACTAGTCTCTCTCCATCTTTCCTGTAGCTCCTTCAGTTCCACAGTGAGGGCCCCCCAAAGCTTCTCCTTTCCTGGCTGATCAATCCCAGCTCTCCCAGCCTTCCCTCCCAGCAGAGCTGCTCCATCCCTCTGATCCACTGGTGCCTCCTCTGGCCTCTCTCCAGCAGCTCCACGTCCTCCCTGTGCTGTTCCCCAGGGCTGGAGCAGCTCTGCAGGGGGGTGGTCTCACCTGAGGGGGCAGAGGGGCAGAATCTCCCCCATCAAAATTTTCCCTTTATCCAGCTCACATGATATATGAGCTCAATCCAAGGTTTTGTAGAGCATTTCACTGAGGAAATACTGAATCCTCCAACCACTTCTCATTTGTGCCAATCAAGAGGTTCTCCTTGGCACAGCAAACTGCTTTTACCTGGAATCCGCCTCTTTTTGGAGACAAAACCAAGTACTTTCCCCAGAGCAAGATCCAGAGGGGAGGAAGAAAAAGCATTTGCTCCCCATTGTTATTCTACAGCTACAGAAGTGTTTCTAATGAAAGAATGTCAGTAGCAATGAATGGTTCCAATAGAGTTTCTATCAAGTGAAAATATTCTGGGGCAAACTCCTCCACCCTAATTTGCTCACACTACAAGTAACTGTCACACTGGCATGAAGAATATTAGACCAAGTACAAAAGGAATGGAAATGAATGGCTGGAGAAAAAAAGAAGCAATATCTTTGAAGTTCTGAATTTCTTATCATTCAAGGGAGTTAATGCAATTTCCATTGACTGTGGTAAGATTAATAAAAAAGGCATTGATCAGAAAACTTTTGTAAATTATGAACATTAGAATAATTTTACTTCACAGAGGCAACAAATTATTAAAAGGAAAGAGATCTTCAGATGAAGGCTAAAAGAACCATCCCTATTCTCTTTCTACATGTTCTTACAGCTTTATATATAAAGAAGAAAAAATAATAGGAAAAGATTTCTGGGCTGGGGTTTGAGTGTAGCAAGAAAACAAGAATTCTGGCATTGAACTGCACTATATGCTCTGCTCTACACAGAGATATTTTCATGGCACTATTACAGAAATGAAGTGCAAAGAAACAAAACTTAAGTGCAGAGAAAGCTGATGGATTTTATCTGCCCAATTAATTTCCATAAATCCAGACTAAGTCCATTAGGTTTTCTCTGAGTTGCTACCACTTGCTATTCCTAATTTATGTCTATTTTTTAATATATTTCTAATACAACTTGGTAGGAGAGCTGAATACCTGGATTAGAGGTCCCAGGAATTATTTCAATTACTTTGATATTTCCATTTAGGACACTGGAAATGTTATGTCTGATTTGGTAATTCCCAAGAAATAATCCCTTTTCCTCTGCCTGAAGATCACCTCATGCTTTGTTTTGATCCACTAGGCAAAGGAATTTTCTAGGACTATTATACAATTTTACACAGTATGTAATAAAATTTTTCATTATCAAATTGATAAAAAAATCAAGAGAAAGATTAAAGTGTCTTAAAATACAGAGAGTTGTATGAGGAAGGAATTAAGTATATTGCTGTGTTATCAATAAAATATTATATGAGAACACTAAGACGTTTTTCAGAAGGTTAAAAATGCATAAACACCTCAAGAACTGTGGTTTTAGCAGAAATCTTAAGTGGTCTTTTTTTGTGCAAGCTTTTGCACAGGCAGTTAAAAGAAATGTCTGCAAGGCAAAATCAAAGGGTGAGGACTGTAAATGTATCAGAAAATACCAAGTGATGCCTTTGAGTTCATAACTTGTGCTTTAGAAAAATGTAATGTCCCAGAACATTCTGTTTGAACTTTTAGAATTAATACCATTCAAATCACCTAAGAAACTTGGAAATAGTCACCTCCTTTTCCTGTTGTTTCTTGTCATGTTCCCAGTGTACATTCCCTTTGTATTCTGTAGGAAATATTCTAAGCTATAGAATCTTCCAAACACTACTTACATTTCAAGGCAATTCCACAAAAATTTACAAATTTCCCAAATTCAGCCATGCTCTCGTTCTCCCGAGTCCCAGCTTTGAACCAGTTCTTTCTCTATTTGTCTGTTTTATATATTATTTTTTCAGTATTTATGTATTATTATGCTCAAAAGAGGATTTCAGTGATAACCTTTGTGGGTTGCTCAGGTTCTGCTCAGTAGAATTATTTCATTGTGGTTTTGTTTGGTTGTTTTTTTTCCTCCTGGTACTTCAAATCCGTCACTTTACTCCTCTGTTATATCCCATCCTTTCTGCTGTGTGGTTTCTCCTCTCCCTTTGCACCTGAGCATTGTTTCCCTCCAATGTTTTCTCTCCCTGTCTGCCATTCCATTCCTGAGCTGATGCCCAACACAGCTGGCAGACAGCTGGGAGGGAATCTTGTCTGCACAGACTGATGGGAATTGATGGGTGTACTCCAAATCCCTGGATTGGACTTGGAATGTGCCCAAGCAGGAAAGAGCAATTGATCCTTCCAGCTCAAGGAGTAGTCACAGAATAAAAAAAAGCCTTTAAAAGACAGGTTTAGCAAGTGAGTGTATTTGTACCCTTCCCTCAGAAGAGCCTCCTGGACTTTTCTCAACATCAGATTTGATATTTTATTGTTTAGCAACAGACATCTTGAGATTGGGAAGTCTCAGCATAACCATGAACTTTCTCTGAGACTCGAAATAATTTTTGGTTCCTTTCATATTCATTTTCTAAAAAACTGAGGACATTGCACACTCTTCCCTTCTATTCTGTCTGTCAATTGTTAGTATTGATAATTCTTTAAGACAGCTCTTATCCCTGGTTTTTTTTGTTTTTTTAAAAATAAAGAAAATAGGCTACTGGTATCCTTGTGATCAAAAATGGTATGATAATCCATACAGTCTACATTTTTCCTTTAAATTCACTAAGTCATGAAAGTGAATAATTATGATCTCAGAATTTGAGGAAACCATAAAAAATAAAATAAAATATGAAACTACAAAACCCAGGTGACTTAAAACCAAATCCACTTTTCTTTCTCTCTGTTTCTCATGGGATGTAGATAATGTTTCAATTCTTTCAAAGTGGTACCAATCCCATGGGAACTATTCTCACTCACAAGAACTGGCAGGATTTTGTAGTCCAAATCCAGCAGGGAAAAGAATAACTAAGGCCACACAAACTAGCTTTAGTTTCCCAGATGTCTTTGGGCTTCCTTTGATTTTATCCCTATTTCTATTGTCCTCTTAGGAAATTTAGAGAAAACTCTATGCAGGAAGCCTGGTAAGGATAGATCAATCCCCTGTTAAGCAGGAAGGCTCCAACTGACTTCAATACTATTAGGATTAGGTCTTGGAATCTCTTAACTTTAGTCTTACAAATTCCCTCTAGCAAATTAGAGAAGGATTTATTAGTTAATATTCAAAATTCAACTTGGGTTTATTAAAAACTCAGCTGGATATTACCCTGAGCAACCTGATCTAATATTGGAGCTGGTCCTGTTGTGAGCAGGTGGTTGGAAAGATCAGAGATCTTTCTTCAAAAAAAATTAAGAAAAACCTCAACTCTCCAGAAAAAAACAAAAACAACTAAAAACCCAAAAAACTAAAAACCCAAACAACCCTCAATTACTGTAATTAATTCTTAAAACTGTTTTCCACATTCTCATAGGGAGGAGAAGATTTGGACTCATAGGAATGGCAGTTTCTAATCTAAATTATGCCATGTCTCTCCTGCTTTCTGACTCTCTCCATACCAACACTATTCCAGGTTTCCCACTCACCCTAATCAAAGGAGCAGGATTCAATAATTCTTGTAGTCATTATTTTTGTCTTAATTTTCTCTCAGAGCTACTCCACTCATAAGTGTTTGAATCTACCTTTTAGCATGTGGCAAGACTTGAAATATGATAGTGAAACAGAGAGATGATTGCCATGAATTATGGAGAGAGTCAGAGTTTCCCTTGGGGGGACTTGGTGGCTTATGGCACCTATAGAAAGAAATAAGTTGTGAAAATGTGGAGTTTTGTGGGGAACATGCACCTGTTGTAGTTTAGACCCTGTAGGAATCCAAGCCTGTTGTGCAGGGGACAGAACAGCAGCAGAATAAGAACGTCCAGTGCTTCCAGCTGCTCATCAGTGGGAAAACTATTGAAATAATTCATTTTTTCACTCTTAACTGACTCATGAACCTTTCACAGGGCAGAAATGACAATATAGAGCCTTGAGGTTTGTGTACACATTGAAGCACCACATAAACAAAAAACTATACAATTCTGTGTGGCCTCCATCTTCTGGTTATGTGGATCCCAAAGAGATCCAGGTATCTGGGAGAGCAGAAGCAACAGGAGCTGTCTCTGAAGGAATAGGACAGTGTCTTGTTATTTTTATTCAGGTAAGTAATAGAAGGGAAATAAAGTAAGGGAAGGGAAGCAATTCAGTGTAATTTCGTGAGGCACACTCACAAGTTTATAGGATCCTGGAATGGTTTTGGTTGGAAAGACCTTAAAACCCACCAAGTTCCACCCCTGCCCTGGGCAGAGACACCTCCCACTGTCCCAGGTGGCTCCAGCCTGCCCCTGGGCACTTCCTGGGGTGGGGAAGCCACAGCTTCTCTGGGCACCCTGTGCCAGGGCCTGCCCACCCTCCCAGCCAGGAATTCCTTCCCAAAATCCCATCTAAACCTACTGTTTCTAATGTTGAGGTTTTTTAATCAGAGGCCAAACAGGTTAAAGTGTCTCACAAAAGAGTTGGAAAGAAAGAGCTCTCCTTCTTTCTCCTTCTCCTTATCTTTTCTTCTCCTCCTGCTCTTCTGTTATTATTATTATTATTATTATTATTATTATTATTATTATTATTATTATTATTATTATTATTATTATTATTATTATTATTATTATTATTATTAACAACTGAAGCAGAGGTATATAAATATTTCTTTCCCTCTCTATTTCCCATAGTGTTCCAATGCATTTTTTATGAAGTCTCCTATTTAATTTCCAGGAAGTTTTCTATGTTGTCCATTAGTCACTGACAAATTGACAGAAGAAACACAAAAAATAGGGTTCTGGAAAAATGTGCATGATTTTACTCTCCCTAACAGAAAGAAAGAAGCAAATAACTTAGATCTTGGTGGACATAAAATGTTGATATTAATTAAAAACTCCATGACCATGCTCAATTCTTTCAGTTAATCTAGTCTCCAAATGCTTCCATACTCTAAACTTAGAAGTTACATATGCTTCTTAATTACCATTTTCTAATGATATTTGTCCTCACAGTTTACATTAGAGAAGGTTTTTTTTAGACTAGTCTCCAAACTAGAGTTAAAACTTGCCTAACTGATAGGGCAGAAAATTGGAATAAAGAAGTTTTAACTAGACTGGTTCTCTCCTCGCAGGTTTGTGTCAAACTCCAAAGCACATGATATAAAGGAGTTTTTGGACAGCACATGGAATTCAGTCTAATGGAACAGATGAGGAAGAAGGCAGATTTTTCTTTGCCATTCCCAATTTTTGAATCAGGAATTCCACGAAGCATTCTGGATAAGTATAACAGTTACTGAATCCTTAATATCCTTCTCAAATTAAGATCTAAGTAGATGATCAAGCTCTTCAAGGAAAACCTTGAGGATGGAAGCTGCTTCTACTTCCTCATCTCAGTGGGGCTGTTGCCTTGAACTAATGATTTGTATTTTTCCTTAAATTTTGGAAGGGAATCACTGCATCATATTTACATGCTGGAATTATACTCAGCTTTGAATAAACCTATTTACACTGCTGAACACATCCTGGAGAGAACCCTGGGGAGCCTGGGCAGTGCCCAACCACCCTCTGGGGGAAGAACCATTCCCTGAGATCCAACCTGACCCTGCCCTGACACAACTCCAGCCCATTCCCTGTGCTCCTGGCCCTGCTGACACAGAGCAGAGCTGGTGCTGCCCCTCAGACCCCAGTGAGCTCTGCCTACAGCATCCTCCAGGGTCTTAGAATGATTCTAGAACCACAGTCATTAAACTTGGAAAAGACCTCCAAGATCATCAAGTCCATCTATTGACATATCCACTTGTTTCCTGACCACTTCCAGGGACAATGATTCCCTCCATGCCCAGGGGAAAGGGAAGAGGTGGAGTCACTTTCCACCATTCTGTCTTACTCCTTTGCAGTAATATTTCATTTTCTGTCTACCTGCATACAGTGTGCTTTGAAATGAGTCAAAGGATGAAATGAAAGGAAAGTGATGAAAGAAACAACTTATAAAGTATAAATTAGTCAGGAGGGAGTTTTAAGAAAACACTCCTGTCAATATACTGAATGTTCTCCTGCAGAAGATCATCAAAAGTAAAAGGAAAGCAGGCAAATAATCACAGTTGGGTTGCTGCAATTTCACTGGAAAATTAAATATGAAGTATCAATAGATCATACAAAGTTGCAAAAAGAGTTCTCTTTGAAATGCTACATCAAGAAATAGAATTCTCATTATGAACACGGATACTAAAGGTGATGTGTTCAAGACAATCCTGCCTGTATATTTTCACATGTTAAACAAGGTCACTTGTCCTGGTAATTGAGCAGGAGCCCTCTGTCCATGTCATTAGCAGCCAAAGAGGAGACCTGTAAGTCAGGTCTGACAGATGCTTCAGGGATTATTTAAGGAACTTCTGTTGTTTCTGATGGTCATCTTTCAGGTGGAAAGCAAAGCCCAAGTATTGATGGTACACAGTAGTTAAGTACCCCTTGGAGGAATTAGCTTATTAACCTTGTGTCCTGGCCAAATCTCAAATTCAGCAATTAAAAATTTGCTTTTTAAAGTTCTCTCTGAAGAGTTGATGCAGCACATGATTAATAAGTTCCTGTTATAAACTAGAGTTGTAGTTTTACTGAGAAAGGTTTCAGGGCAGTTATGTTCCACTCTGGGGATAAAGAAATGGATTCAGATCTTCTTTCTCAGGAGGTAAAACAACTGCTTCTTAAATAGAAGAACTATCATGAACATCATCATCATTCACATAAGAATCAGAATCTGGAAAATTCTTAAAACCACTTTTTGCTGTATAAACTTTAAGGAAAAAAACAACAGAAGCAAAATAGAAGCAACTATTTAATAATAATAATAAAAAAAACAACAGAGTTTGTATGCAAAGTTGCCATAATTATTACATTTCTAAAATCACACTTTTTTACATCCCAGAATCATAAAACTTAGGGATCATCCAGTCCAACTCTTGGCCCTGCATGGGACACCACAACAATCCCACTCTGTGCTGAGTTAATTCTCTTACACTACAGGGAACACACTGGTTATATTTTCTTTCTTTGCTTCTTCTGCTTTATTTTAATACGATCAAAAGAAAAGAGAGAGCAGAGACCAGAGCAGCTATGTCCTACTCTGAAAATCCTAAAGTTATTTGAAAATCTTACTGAAACATTCTTATTTATGAAATTTCTATTTATGCATCAGTTTTATTGGAGGAAAGGGTCCAGGTTATGTCAATGTCATATTTTATTAACTACTACACTCTGAGTTTATTTCTAATTCCCTTCTGCATTAAATTAAAGAGGGCACATGGTTCTAACTTTAATTTCTTAATTTTATGAAAATTACCCAAGCAACATCTGGTCTCTGAAACAAATTAGTATGTCAGTGGTTTATTACAGAATAATGAGAGCTTCTTCAAAATTGTGGCAATTTCTATTGAAATTTGGCCCATCTACACTTAGAATGCTTGGTAAAAAATAAGAGAAATATTAGATTTATATTTTCTAACTTTCTGAGCACACATGGCTGCTTCTTATTAAACAACCTCAGAATATTTAAAAACTTTAGGAGAAAAAAACCCCATAAATCTGTATTCTGGGTTACAGAAACTGCAGTGGATGAGCTGATCTTTCAAGCACAGCATGAAGTGACTGCTAATCAAATGTGCCTCAAGGCAGTAGAGACTAAAATATTAAAGCTGGTTTATCCAGGGTGTCTAGATTCTTTAATTTGACTTTGGCTGGTACTAAATAAAACTATCTCTGAAAGTTTTATTTAAACTATCCAGAGAATTAACAAAGCATCCATTATGATTTGGGGTTGTAGAATTAGAATATAGTTGATGTTTGGGGAAATAAATGGACTAATTTCTTGAATTTAACCTGCACAGTAAGGTAATAAAGATATTTATGTCCTCTATGCCTGTTTGTGCTACTGGTGGATTTCCAGGTCTGTCCAGAATATTAAGCCAAGAAACACCAGGAGTGATTAATTAATCTTTATTTTCAATGTGTCAAATGAGGTTCTAGCTAAACAGGTTTGCATACTTATTGATACCAGCTTTAGGCACTGAAAATCTCTGAGATTTGATCTTGGAGCACGCTGCACACCCCGAGTTTCATCCTTTGAGCTGCCAACTCTTCCTAAAACAGAATTTCATATCTCTGGTCCTTGATACACAGAAATGAATCTCTGGGAGATTCTACTGTCCCTCACAACTTTGTCCAGTTAATTCTGCCTGTGTGAATCCCCCAGACCTTGCTCATCATTGCTCTGCCAAGGGATTTTCCCCCCTACCGTCCAATGTCATCTCTCTTTGTCACGGAGGGATCTGTACATTGATCAATTCACCTATTTGTTTTCTCTGGAATAAATCAGACTTTTCCAGGTATTTTTACTCTGGTGTTTTTTCCAGAAACATTCTTTTTGGCTGCTTTTTCAACTCTGTTCCTGTCGACAGCAGAGCTGAGAAGACAGTTTATGTCCCACCACTCAGGTTTTGCACCTCAGCCTCATTCTTCCTGTTATCCTACACAGCCTTCCAGGACCCAAACTAACTGCTTGAAACAGATTTACACCACATTTTATATCTCATTGCCTCTTCATTTCAGGGTAGTCTCCCTTTTTCCCTGGACTCCATTCCCACACTTTCTCCTCTCAAATGAACAATATTCTGCTACATCTGGCAGCCAGGGGAGTCCCTGGAGCCCCTGCTGAACAGACAGATCACCATCCCCATTTTCCTGAACACCAATAAGTGGATATTTTGCACACACTGCTGCAGTCAGATGCTTGAATTATACTGTTTGGAGTAGTCTGGGCCTTTAATAACCTGTAATGGAAAGATATAATGGAGGTGGCTGTGCTAAAAAGTGTCTGAGAACTCTATTGGGGATGCCAATTCTAAATCCTCTGAGCTCTCCTGAGCAGAATATTATCTCCTCATCCCAGTAGGTTTTCTCCCTGAATATTTACTGAATACTAAATTCATATCTCAGTTAGTGATTGAGAAAGTAAAGGAAGAAGCAGGACATAATCCGTAGTTTTTCCTCTTTCTCTTTGGATTACTCTGTTACACAGACAAGTCACCTAAAACTCACCTAAAGTTTGAGTTGATGATACGTTTTGTGTATTCTCTTAAGTGATATCCTCAAAATAAATTTCCCCATCGATTTTGGGGCACTTTGCACTAGAGTCATCCCGGTATTGGGTATTTGAAACTCTCAGTCTGTTTCTTGGTATTTTAGAGACAAATTTATGACAAAGGTGGGCTCTTCATTTAAAAAAAGATCATTTTTACTGGGTTTCATAACCTAATCTTTCCTTGACAAAGTATGTAGCTTGAGTGAACCATAATTAGTAAAAATATTAATTGATTACTTCAGGTGTAGAAGACATTTCTGAAAGCAGATGATCTTTAAGGTCCATTTCAACACAAAGCACTGTGATTCTATGAAATAAATTATCCTGTGCTGTTATTATCCAGCTTAAACTGTGTTTGAGACAAGGAAACATGGATCTCTTACCAAGGAATCAGTATGAAAAAGACAGATAAAAAGAATATGGATGGATGGGTGGATGGAAGGATGGGTGGGTGGGTGGATGGATGGATAGATAGATGATAGATAGATAGATAGATAGATAGATAGATAGATAGATAGATAGATAGATAGATAGATAGATAGATAGATAGACAGACAATAATTAATAATCTATTATCCTTCAACCTGTAAATTGAATCTCAAACAACTGCTCATGAGTCTTAACAAAACAGCTTGAGGGACACGTGAGGTGTTTCAGCTTTTTACCTCCCAATTTAATTTATTTCCTGCAGTATCCAGCTGATTTTGTTACTTTTTGTAGGGTATTTACAGTTCCCTTGTTTCCTCACAAAATGGATGGAGAATATCTCTCAATACTTTTAACAGAGTAGCTCACAAAGTGAAGGCTATGGAATAAAAATAGGGCTGATATAATTAGCCCTGCTATTTTAATGGAAAACCTGTCAGAGTTGTAATGTGAAACTTTCATTTAGCAAAGCCACCCTCACACTGGTGCCTTTCCTGGTAATTTTGGTGATTCCAGTCCCACTCTGCTGACTGAAGATCCTGTCCCTGCCAGTTTTGCAGTGGTCACTGAGTGTTGGTGTCAGTGACATCTCTCAGTGATTTCTAATTGCAAACACTGTTTTATCCTGGCTTATCAACAGCCCTTCAGCTGAATAACTTCTAAACTTCTCTTTCTTTTTAGTTACAGTTATCTGACATTCCTCATTGTACCTTGAATATAAGAAAAATGTACCTTTCACTTGGCTTCACAGTCCATATCCGCACAGAAAAACACACATGGCACAAATATCTGACCAGGTTTATTCACAGATCCTCTCTGAGACCAAGCAGAGTTATTAAAATCCTTGGGATGCTGGTTGAGACGGAGTGATTCCCAACCTGTTCTTGTGTAATATTAATTCCTGCCCATAAATTATTCATTTGTACATATACATCTGCCCCTCTACATGCATTTTGTATATGTTCACAGCACAGTTGTACAGCAATGTTTTATGCATAACTGCATTTCCTTCTGCATTGCATATTAACACCTTTTCTCAGCTCTCAACCTCTCATTCCACCCTCAGCAGTGCCATTGAATCTGTAAGATGTCTGGAACATGGAAATTGTCTTCATAATACACCTCTGCAAAGAACATTTCAGTTGTGTTAGAAACCAATGGGGGACATTTCTGTGCTTGCAGCAAAAACTACTCATTCACTGCTTCATTTTCCCATTATACAAACTCTAAACTGAAGAGTCAGACTTAGTTGCTGGGAGAGGATATAAAAGCGTCTCTGAAATATAACAGAGCTTGTGTAACTCTGTACCATAAAGGCTGAGGAAATATCTGCCTCACTGGTACTTTCTCATAATACTCTTGGAGAAGTAGAACTCCTGCAAATATTTCATTTATTTATTATTACATTTTAAATCTTGCTTATGATCAAAAAGGAAATAAGACATATAGAAGGCCAGCAACTCATTGGAGTAACTGAAATCTTGTCAGGAATTTGTATTGGGGCAGTTGCAGCACAGAGAGAGGGAGAGAGGGAGGGAGAGAGGGAGG